>JXPH01002608.1:8215-21339 GCA_001014845.1 Mochlonyx cinctipes | reverse complement strand
TTTATCACTCAGCTATTCGTGGACCCGGATTAAGCTTGCTTAGCTGAAAAAGTTGACTTTGGATCCTATGTACTAGGAGTTTCCAGAATTCTTGAGTTCTAGTGATTGAAATGAGCTTAAATTTGGAATATAAGCTTTTGGTAAGTAGTCAAGAATAGTTATTGAAAAATTTTGACCCTCGGACATCGGGATCTAAAGGCTCCTCAAGTTCTAGTGATCGAATCGAAATGAGCTCAAATTTAGAATGGAAGCTTTGGGCAAGTGCCCAAGAACTGTTTAAGAACAGCTCTTGGTGCTTTAAATTACCAGATTTTCTTGAATTCCTATTCCAATCCTTGTCGAAATTTGCACTTATGTTCTTTGTCGAAGTCTTAATCCAGTTCCTACCATAAAATTTATAATATATGAAAAGAAAAGCCACTTTGTGGTTTGCTACGTTTTTTTTCATCTAAATAAAAAATTTTGAGGCCACTACAAAAACAAGATATAACCTTAACAAATCACCCTTGTACAACTAGTGCTTCAGTTTAAATTAGTTTAGAATTAAAAAGTTTAGAAATTTCTATTTTATCAGAGTGCTTAAAATTATATAATCGACAATAAACAACATTTTTTGGACATATTGTTGCTACCCAATATAGAAATATATTTCCAAATAAAGTGAACAAAAATCATATTCAAACAACAAATATGACAGACAGTAATAAAAATACTTGAAAAGTTGTTTCCAACCATAAATAGCGAATGAAATAAATAATTTTTTATACTAACCACTACTTACAATCATTTTCATGGACTCTCGACTTTGGGTCAGGGCTGAAAGGACATAATTGGTATCATTTAGTTCATCCTCGTCCTCATTGTACATTTTGAAAATGTTTGTGCACGAGTCGTTAAAGTTGTTGAATGTCTCATATTTCTGACTATTTCTCAGTAATTTTGTAATTTCATCCTCCTCATCTTCAGTCTCTGGTTCTTGAGAATCATCAGAATACTCAATCGTCTTTTGAGTCACGTTAACACCTTTAATATCACTTCTTGAAATGGTTGCCAGTTCATCATCATCAATAGAATAGCACCTGCAGCAAATCACCCACGGAAATACCAGGAAGAATATTGAGTTCACGAAAAATCTTTTCAGTCCGTTTATCATTAGAAATCAAAAAACATTCTTCACAGAAATTATAATTGAAAATACCTAGATGAATCGTTATATTTGGCTGTGGGCTGTAAGTAATCGTATTTCCATTTGCCAATTTTATGTGAAAAACATCCAAACAGGGCTTTCAAACATCCTGGGAATAAATAGGACGTACATTGATTGAAATTACTTGTTAGAAAATATTTGTTTGTTTGGTGTACAAGGAAGGACGTTTTTGGGTTTCTCTTATAAAACCGAACAACAAATGTCCATAATAATTACCCTAAATTTTCAGAACAATTAGCATTAATAGGTATAGTATTTCACAAAAATTTCCAAACTGCCTCTTAACTGGTCTTTGAGGCCCTGGAACCTATACTATATAGTCATATAGATGGAGCGGGCGATTGAAGCAAAGGTCTGAAAAGGTCACCGGATTTTACACTGAAAAAAAGGATCCGTTGCGGAACAAAACTTTTCACGACAATTTCATAATAAATGCTGAGACAACTTAACTAAATTACGTTCCTTCGACATAATTTTATGTTATTGTAACATAGAACATAGAAATCAGGTGACGTAAACTTGGATGGATCAGCCACAGGTTACGAAAGGGCCCAACGGAGCCAGGATTTGTAGCTGATGAAGCATTGGAGTACTGTCCTCAGGAAGGAACCAGATCCAAAGGCAGACCACGCCAAACTCCGCAGTTTTCCGTCAAGTCAGAGTTGGGTGTACGCAACGATGAATGGAGTGACGTAACAGCAACCACAAAGGACCGAATGACATGGAATAGGACTATTGATCTGCTGTCCCACTTGGATACCATAGGCCCTTAAGTAAGTAAGTAACATAAAACGGCTGGGACCATCTATACAAATAGTTCAAAAGCCTAAAGTTGAACATGGGTTCGGCGATGAAAATCCAAAAAAATTCTACCTACTATAAAATTTAGTTTGCANGAACCAGATCCAAAGGCAGACCACGCCAAACTCCGCAGTTTTCCGTCAAGTCAGAGTTGGGTGTACGCAACGATGAATGGAGTGACGTAACAGCAACCACAAAGGACCGAATGACATGGAATAGGACTATTGATCTGCTGTCCCACTTGGATACCATAGGCCCTTAAGTAAGTAAGTAACATAAAACGGCTGGGACCATCTATACAAATAGTTCAAAAGCCTAAAGTTGAACATGGGTTCGGCGATGAAAATCCAAAAAAATTCTACCTACTATAAAATTTAGTTTGCACTTCGATCTATTATTTTTAGTTCAATTATCAAACTTTGCACAGATAATTTAAGCAACGATAATTTTTAGCTCGAGAACTATTGGAATAGTTCTTGAACACGAACTCGTTTTTTAGGGACAAAACCTAAAATAAATAGTTAAAAGAACTAAAAAAATAGTTTGGAGGTGTGAAATAAAATAAATCGTTTTTAAAAAGGTGGACAGTTACGTACCCTGAACCGTGCAAAGTTTAAAAATTGAACTAAAAGTAATAGTTTCAAGCTCGAACTAAATTATTAGTGGGCAGAATTTTGCCTGGATTTTGGTGAAAAGAACTGAAATTGTTTTCAGAATTATCTGTGTAGTATACTAACCACTTTAACAAAAACGATTTATTTTAGTTCAAATGGCCAAACTATTTTTTTTAGTTCTTTTAACTATTCAATTAAGTTTTTTCCATAAAACACGAGTTTGTGTTCTAAAACTGCTCTGATAGTTTAACGAACTTAAAAATATCGTTTCTGAAAGTGTAAGGTTTTTAAGATATAAGAACTCAATATTTTTTGGACATTTTAAAAGTTCTTGTCCTGCGATGGTTTTATGTAACGTTCGCTTGGCTAGGACCTTCGCAAATTGCCTTAATCAAGGAGAAATGAGGATGGAGTTGAACACGTATGGAACCTACCCTATTCATTCAAACTTCACATAAAACTACTTTTATCCATTAATTTTTGATAACTACCTGAATGACTGGTAAATAATCAATACATGATTTTATTGAGTTCAAAACTACTTTTATCAATGTATATATCAATGTGTGATTCTTTGAAGGTGATATTGGTAAAATTATCACCTCTGCATCCAGCGATCAAGAGACCGGTCTCACGTTTTCCATTTGCCATGTAACCTATCACATTTCCCTAATCAAAAAGACGAGACAAACAAGTAACCGAAACATGAACGGTTACACTTAAGACCACGGAAGCTACACTGAAAATGTGGGGAACTGCAAAAAAATGTTCTAAATAAAATAGTTGGCTTCTTTTTCTCGCCAGCAGTACATATTGATTTTGTTACACTGGGCCGAAGACCGTTTGGCAGAATGCAATATGGCAATTCCTATTTGGCCGAACAGAAAAAAGTTATTTGGACATTTGGCCGAATCATTAAAAACATATTTGGGACATTTGGCCGCACTAGGAAAAAAATATTATTTTGCGACATTTGGACGAAGTAGCAAAAATTGTATACAAAAAGGTCTTTGACAAAAGGGTGCGTTAAGTGAGATTTTTTCATTTTCGGTGNAATCATTAAAAACATATTTGGGACATTTGGCCGCACTAGGAAAAAAATATTATTTTGCGACATTTGGACGAAGTAGCAAAAATTGTATACAAAAAGGTCTTTGACAAAAGGGTGCGTTAAGTGAGATTTTTTCATTTTCGGTGAAAATACTTTTCTTTAACTAAAATTCATAATCAGTTTAGAAAAAAGGGTGCACTGTCTGCAATAATATTAATTTCACTGTACGTAATCACTTAAAAAAGTCTCCGAAAAAAGGTGCATTAAGTGGGGTTTTTTGATTATCGGCAAAATATAACTTTCTTTAACTAAAATTCATAATCAATTTAAGAAAAAAAGGTGCACTGGGTTCAATAATATCAATTTTACTGTATCGTAATCACTTTAAAAAAATCTTTGTAAAAAGGGTGCATTATGTGGGGTTTTACAATTATCTCAAAAATTAACTTTCTTTGACTAAAATTCATAATCAATTTAAAAAAGGGTGCATTGTGTGCAATAATACTGATTTTACTATATCCTATTCATATCATTAAAAAAAACACAGAAAAAGTTGCATCATGTGGGATTTTTTAAGTATCGCGAAAATTAACTTTCTTTGACTAAACTTCATAATGAATTTAAGAAAAAGGGTGCATTGTGTGCAGTAATACTAATTTTACTATATCCTAATCAAATCACTAAAAAAACACAGCAAAAAGGTGCATTATGGGGGGTTTTTTAATAATTTTTAACATTCTTTAAGTGAAACTCATAATCAATTTAAGGTTTTCTAATTAAAAATGTGTTATAAATTTATTATTATTTTATTTTGGCCAATTGTCCCAAATATTTTTTTATGATTCGGCCAAATGTCCAAAGTTGAAAAAAATTGGCCTTATGAATTGGGCCCTTTTGGTTCGGCCAAACAGCCTTCTACCATATGTCCCAGCACTGTATAAATTAGTTGGATTTACATACCAATTTCTATTCGGGTAATCTGGATCAGTAGTACTGCTCTAGGGAAGACTCGATCCAGAAGCAGACCACGCCAAACTTGGCACTTTTTTCTCAGAGTTTAGTGTTGTATATTCAATGATGAATTGGGTGATATTATAGCAACCACTAGGGATTGAACGAGGTAGAAAACTACAATTGACTGGCTGAGTCCTACAAGCTCTAATAGGAGTTGAGTAAGTAAGCAAGTAAGTAAGTCAGGCTATGTGGAGAAACTATTTCACGAATCTTATTAAAAACCAAGGGTCCTAATTTTAAGCCAAGCGTTTTCATTTGTATCTTTGAAAGACTTGACATTTTCTGCCATCCGATATCATAGATATGTACTGCAATTCTATACAGAAAATCTAAAACCGACGTTCTAAGGACCCTTTAGATGGATCTAGATGATAAGGTACTAATAAGATTAATTAATTAATTAATTAAAATTTGCAGTACCCTTGAAACAACCACCAAACTTTTTCTAGAGGCCTTGGAACCTATTAGTAATTATTTTACTTAATTTAGGTGCCCAAACTTTCAAAATTCGGTATTCATTCCAATTATGTCCTATTCTCTATTGAAATCTAATTAGCGTTTTTAGATAGTTTCACTGTATGTGGAAGTTCTATGGCCTCTAATTCTGGTTCTAGTAATACAGTAGTAAAATATAATGAGGCCTCATAAACATTTTTATTACCACCATTTGACTCAAAAGTAACTTTAATCCATAATGAAATTTATAGTAATTTTAAGTATATCGATTTAAATTTGCAGAAGAAATAGCTTACCCAATAAAATCATTAAAAGAATAATCGCTAATGGAACAAGTAGCATTAGCGCCATACGTTTATGTTCCTTCAAAACATCCTCGAACGCATCCTCATGAGTCTCAATGTGCTCGTTTGGAACGCAATGACCTCCAGTAGAATATTTTCCTTCACAAATGCACGTACAATAAAATTCGCAATAACACCTCTCTCCTGGTTTGATAAGAAAATTGCGATGTGCGAGTACGTCGCCAGCATCATTAGTCACTTGAGCTGTAAATAAATCATCATTATCCTTTCTATTCATCTTATTTTATCTTGTATCAAACTAATTGATGTATATACCTTTACAATTCTGTTCCCTTTCATTATCACGATCAGGTAGCACTTTGAAATGAAAATGTAAAAGATCAGCCTTGTTTGGGTGGATTTCCGCCTTTTCAGCCATCAAGCTCTTTGATTGCAAATACAGACAGCTGCCAATATTTACATAAATCGTTTCGATTTTTCGACCCAAATTCTCAACTGTTATCACAATGCTAACTCTGCTTAGGTTCGTCCCGTCAACGATGATGTTTGAAATTTCAATTTTGTGGTAATCGTTATAAATTAAATCTTTTGCAGAGTAGGGGAGTTGGAGTTCAAATTTGTATGTGGCTGCAAAACAAAATTTACATGACATAACATTAGCAATGTTAGGCGGGAAAAAAAGTTGTTCACAAAAATAAAATAACCCAAAATAATAGATTCTTTCATTCAAAAAATAAATTTTTCGGGACAATTGAAGATAATATTGGGTCTATAAGTTAAAACCCGAATTGTTTTTAGGAAATTTGAGCGTTTATTTAAAAAATCTAGTACAATTCTGTTATTCAAAGTATCGTCCATCAGAAGTTATAACACTTCCCCATCTTACTGGCAATTTGTGGCCATCCCAAAAAAACCGGTCATCTTTGAATCAAAGAACAAATAGAGCCAATTTTTGATGCCTTCGACTGAAGTGAAGCGTATTCCGGAAAAAACATTCTGCATCAACCGAAACAAATGGTAGTCAGAAGGCACCAAGTCTGGACTATAAGGCAGGTGGGGCAGAACCTCCCATCCACTATTTTCCAAATAGTTTTTAACGGGATGAGTAACATGTGGCAGAGCATTGTCATGTTGGAAAATCAATCTCTCGTGCCTGGTCTCCCATTCTGGCCGTTTTTCCTTCAATGCTCTCTTTAAATGAATCAGTTGTTGTCGGTACAGCTCTCCAGTAAGGGTTTTACCCGGTTTTAGAAGCTCACAATACGCAACTCCCTCTCACTAAATACAGAGCATTATCGTGGCAGCGTGAATATTCTGCTTCGGTGTCGNCGTGAATATTCTTCTTCAGTGTCGATTTGGCTGGTTGGCCAGGCTTCACATGCGATTTGTTGTGAGCTTTGGGTTGTCGTAATGATTCCATTTTTCATCGCCAGTAACAATTCTATGCAAAAACGGCTTCTTTTTATGACGCTCGAGCAGCATTTCAGACATGCAGACCGAAAATTTTAAATAATGAAATTTTTAGATAATGTGTCTAAGAAATTTTGTAAGCCACACATTCTAATTATTAGTTAAAATAACTAAACATAATAGTTAATAAATCTTGAAAAAACAGTAATATACTGTTAACTGAATTCAATAGTTCGGAACACGATTTTTATTCAAAACGCGTAAATACAACTTTCAGTTCACCCATCTATCCAATGTATATCAATCTACGGTAAGATTAGTTTTTAGATCATTTATCTAAAATTTTCAGTTGGAGGCACTTAACTGAAATTTTAGATCAAAGCAGTGAACTAATAAAATCAGTGGGTGACGTTTTGTTCTGTTTTCAGATAAATGATCTTATTTTCAGTTTTCAAAATTTTCAGTGCAAAATCGCCTTTCCACGTCTCTCGGCTTCAATTCGCATGGCACCCAATTTCCTTGCTTTTGAATGAATCCCAATGATTTTAGGCGGTTGAAAATGGCTGCTTGAGTCATTCTCAATGATTTCACAAGCTCTTCTTGTATTTGACATGAGTCTTTATCGAGTAACGCGTCCAATTCTTCATCTTCAAACTTTTTCGGCTGTCCAGGCCGCTCTTTGTCTTTGATGTCAAAATCGCCACTTTTTAAGCGTTAAAACCACTCAAAACACTGTGCTTTTGCAAGAGCATGTTCGCCATACAATTCCACGAGCAAACAATGACATTCGGCTGCAATTATCTTTGCAAAAAAGTGACTCAGCAAAACTTCCTGCAAAAAATGCTGTTTTTTCAGAAATTTTCAAAATTTTCCATGACAGAAAAAAATGATGCGCACAAGCAAATAAAACACTGCTGACAGGTTATGAATAGAGCTTCAAAACGACATGTATGTCAATGATTTGCTACAGCGCATACACAAGTGTTGACATCTAGTGTCAAATTCCGGTTTTTAACTTATAGACCCATTATTTAAAAATTAAATCAAGAAATCGATTCAAAAAAGCGGAATTATAAGCAAGCACGTTCTTTCGTTTTGGACCAAAACCCACACTTGTGAAAATAAGTCTCAGACTAAATAATAGACTGAAGCACAAGGAAGACTAAACATGTATAAATTAGCATAAATTAACAAATTACCAGGCGTTTTAATTGCTGTTTGAATACTCAAGCATAAATCACTCTCCTTCACATTACATTTATCCAATTTGATTTTGATTTCCTTCATCTCATCCTCCTCCCCTACATCTTGTTCCCATCGTTTTTTTCTCAGCCTTTGCTCCATACCAAATCTGTCGCAGATGGAATTTGATATTGTGTCAATGGATGACTTATGGTCCCCATGATTGTTTCCATCAGCTTCATTATTTTTATTTATTGCCGACGAGGATAAGTTCGACATTACGAAAGTCATAAAATCTTGTGATGATAATAAATTGGAGTCATTTTGAACAATTAACATCATTTTTCTGAGATTGAATGAATCTATCGGGGAAGACTTCTCCGTTTGATGTTGATGCGATGACGTTAGGGATGAGAACACAATCGACATTTCTTTGTCTGCATAAATTCCAGATAAGCTCGAGAGCCTGAAAATTGTATATAAATTGTTAATGTTATTATTATCGTCTTTCAATATCCTCCTCTTTTTCTCTTTCCGACCCCAGCATCCCCCTGTATCATTGTATAAACACAACAATGTTGTGCACTCTTCAAAATGATTTGTACGTACAACTTGCCTTCCATGGGAAATGTTCAAGGTGGATTTATGGCATTTCTTTTCGTTTTTAAATAACCTTTTTTATCTCAAGTTTACGTTTTTTTTCCTAGCTGATTTTGAATGCGTAGGCAAGGGCATGGCGCTTTTTAACGAACATTCTATAAACTTCTATAAGTAAGAGATAAATTTTATTATTCAACCTCGTTTGAATATTTGGACTGTGTATTTTCCCTATACTGGAATGGGGTGGTAGAGATTTTTTACGATTCCATATTCACGATACTACTTAAAGGGGTAATCCTGTAATTTTGGACTTACTCCCAGAAACATTAATAATATTTTGAAGTTATATACTATGCTTATCATCAATATCGCAGGTACTTTATGCGTTAAACAACATCTGGCGCTCAAGCCCCTCATATCAAAGAAAACCAAGCTTCAATTATTCCAAAGCCTTGTATTATCCACACTGCTGTATACGCGTCCGAGACTTGAAAAGTGACTGATTCAGTCACCAACAAAAATTCTGACATTTGTCAATCGATGTCTGCGGCAAAACCTTCGGATAAGATGGCCTCGAACGATTACTAACATAGAATTATGGCAGCAATGTAATATGACTAGTATGACAGCGCAAACTTGGATCGATTGGTCACGTGCTACAATGAAACCCGGATCTATAGCAAAAGAAGCTTTGGAGTACTTTCCTTGGGAAGGAGCTTGTTCCATATTCACACTCCGCACTTGGCGCCGTTCCGTTAAGTCAGAGCTAGGTGTACACAATGGGGTGACATTATAGCAACCGCTAGGAATCGAACGAGATGGAAAAATAGGGGCCATAGGCCTTAAGCATGCAAACCTTTAATAGAAGTTTAAATATTGATGTTTAAGTGGACCTAATATATTGGTTAGATACATTATCGGTTATTACTGGGGGAGGAATGAAGTGGTAATCATAAGTAAGGAGGCCTAAATACAATCCCATTATGCCTAACTCCCAACTGACGGATAGGTAGGATATGCCAGGATAGGTGATAGGATATTGGGGATGGAGAGTGGAGTACAATTTACTGTAGGTTCCTTACCACTGCAACGGATAATCTAACGAGATACCAGCTCTTAAGCAAATCTATATTTATCCACCCAACCATTACATTCACTTTTTGCTGTAAGGAAATTGACTAACTTTCTGTGACCCTTTTATCCGGTACTTATATTGCATATGGTTGTGTGCAGCTCAAGTATAAGTATTGATTGTTCCGTCGTTGAATGTAGAAAATTATGCATGCCCAATTGGGCTCAACAAAACAATTTACTATATCGAATTCCACCGTTTCTGAAAAAACAGAATAAATTCATCGTCGTACGTGGGATTTGAACCAGGGTTGGAATTCCATCCGAAGCGTCAAATTCAATCTAGATTATCTCCTTTTCTGAAGCGATTATCCATATTATATTTGACGTATCGGGGTAGAATTAAATCCCTAATTTGAAACTGAAGCATTCTATCAATCAAACCACTTGGGCGTCTTAATAACTTAAATGTACTCGTATAGCCGAGACAATGGCATCCATGGCATCTAATGAGAAGAAATTTTATTACAAACAATTATCAGGATTCAGTTTGTGTTTTGATAAGTAACGAGATTGGGTACACAAGGTGATTTCCGACACGTATCGTCAGAGGTCAGAGCCATACTTTCAAAAATATACTTGCTGCAAAAGCTTAAGTATGGGATAGAAGGCGTTCGAATGGCATTCCTGTCAAAGAGGTTAGTCAGTTTCCTCGCAGCAAAAATTTAGCACAACTTGATAGGCTCAATGAACTAGTAACTCATTACTCATTAGCATAACCATTAAAGTTGTGAAAGTTTGGAATCCACTATAAGCTGTACTGCCGTCACTGTTGAGAATTTGCTATCTACACTTTTTGACATTTCGAGAAAATNGTTTGGAGTCGATTTGTACAATTTCCACCACTTCGATTGTGCTGAAAAAAATTGAGAAGATGTGCATCAGTGTGATTTAGCATGGCCTGTATCTAACTCAATTTCATTAAAAAGTGTAGATAGCAAATTCTCAACTGTGACGACAATGTAGGTTTCCTAATCCTAGAAAGTTCTCTGAAATATGAGGACTCGCTTGGTCCCAATAGGGTACTATAGGCAAATAGACTTTATTAAAATATTAAATCCCAATGAGTGGCCATTTTCCTGAGATCTTATTGTATAAAATGAGAAAGTATTTTCATACAAACCTGGTCTCAATTTTTGTTTTGTTGATAGTAAATGTCCAGTAAGTGACCCATCTGGCCTAAATTTTTATTTTTTGATAGTTAATAAATAGTGGTGCTCAATTAGAGGTGTGAGAGGCCTCTAATGCGGCATTTGATGCAACATTACGAAGAGAACAGACAAGCTGGCGAAAGCACGACTCCTTTCAACCACATAAATACGCTCAGAATTATTATTGAGGAGTGTATCGAGTGAAAACGACCACTGTACGTCGTTTTTGTTGACTTCCAGAAAGCGTTTGATCTGCTAAAACAAGATGGAATTTGGAAAAATTTAAGCGATAGGAGAATTCCAGCAAACTTTATTGATCTGATCAAGAAATTTTGCCACGTTATACCACATACCGTGAAGAATGGTGTTTGACAAGGATGCTTTGCTAATCTTTTTGTTGTTCCGTGCTACCATATGTTGGATGATGTGCTAGACAAAGAATTTGAAGTGGAGAAACGTGGCATAAAATGGAGCAATATCGACGATAACCTGGTTAGGCTATCTCACAAAAAGAAAAATATGGATGGAAAAATCAAAGACCTTTTCAATGAAGGAAAGAAAGACGGCTTGAAGTTAAACGTCAGAAGGATAGAGCATATCGCTGTAAATAGAAATAACGATTGCAATTCTGAGATTGTCGGTAAAATCATCGAAGGCGTCGAGAAATTTACTTATCTCGGCAGAAAGGTAACAGATAACAACTAATAGTGGTACCGACGAAAACGTCTAAAGCCATGTCAACACTGCAACAAGAAGATCTTATGCGCTAAATAACATCTGACGCTCAGACCTTATTTCTAACTACACCAAACTTTGATTATTCCGAAGCCTTGTATTCTCCACAGTGCTGTATGCGTCGTAAAGTGTCTATTGCAACCCAATGAGATAGAATAATACTATTTATTGGTTGTATTCCGTTAGGTCACCATAGGCCCGTAAGTAAATAGGTAAAAAAGACCTCTAAGAAGGACTTTAAATATTTTACAACCGTCCATAGTATCAAATTAAAGAGTGTCGCAAAAAACTCTCTAGCATTAATTACTCTTTGGAGGGCGTGAGATCCACTAATTGACCACCAATATTTTAACTACAATGACAAAAATTATTCATAATAAAATTCTCATCTTTAACTTGATACCATGAATGATATGTCTCAGTTAAATATTGGAATTTCCCACTTTGAAGGTATTTGAACCAATAATTGCTGATTTCCTTCATTTCTAGCCTAACTAAAAGTAAGAGCTATTATTCATAACATGAAAAGAGCCACAATAATTGTAATATTCTTAATATTTGTATTTCATTTTTGGCCCTAGACAGGCCAGCTCTGATTTTTCCTCATTTCCATCATACTAATAAGTGTAGTTATTTACGTAGGAGGACAGGATAGTTGATCGGATCAGAAAATTGAAAATGAGAATACAGATTTATGCACAAATAGTTTATTCTGAACTCTGACCAACCAGAAAATTTTGTCAAATAGAATAAGGCATTTTTGCTCCTTGCCTTGAATTTCATAAATGGAAAAGGTTACCCTAGTGTTTCGGTAGTGAATACGTAAATCATACCATATTGAAAGAAAAATGAAATGTTGTTGCTGAGAATAATACAAAGTAAGTGCCGAGATAGCAAAAAAACCATCCTACAATCAAATAAACTTTGGGCTTTTCCAGATCATGAAACAATAAACTAACAACTCCTACTCCTGCATTACTTTTTTCCACTCTATGCTTTGCTCTGCTTTTCCCTGTGCTCTGTGATGTTTATTCAAAGAATATGAACAGCATCATTATTATAATAATCATAGAAAAAAATATAAACGTTTGAATAAACATTCTCAACTTTTATTTTGTGGAAAAATACAAATAAAAATATAAAAATAAAAGAAACTTACGTGGCTGCACCAGAAACTTTCTTCCAAGCATTTGATTCATTTCGGAAAATCCGTACCTCTGCAGCATGGTATGGAAATGGAGCTTCAATGTTGTAAATTGTGTACCTTTTTTAGATCGAAAAAAATTTCAGAAATAATTTACTGTCATTTATTTTTTATTTTAAATTAAATGCATTTGACATGCATGCTAGGTACACAGTAACAAATTTACGGCACATTTAGATACTTGTAAATTTGGAGTACCCTGATTTAAAATGTTATGTGGATGTAATCTACATTTAGGGTTCTCGATTGTAATTTTAACTGTA
>JXPH01002597.1:15511-27634 GCA_001014845.1 Mochlonyx cinctipes | reverse complement strand
CTGTCGTCTGGAAATTTGCAGTCTTCAGTACTGGCACAATAGTTGCCAGAACTCAGTTGTGGGAAATTCCTGATATTTTTTTATAGTGTATCTACCTATTTATCAAAGAAAACTATCCCATACAAAGATGATAGAATTTTTAAGGACTCTTTCCTGGGGGATTGTTTCCAAATTTTCTAAAACATTATCAGAGTATTCCCAACCATTCCAAGTGTTCTTAGGTGTTACAAAGTATTCTACATATTTTCTCAAGTTGTCAAATATGCTCAATAAAAAGTTCCAGAACTTTTCGTAACAGCAGAGTTTTATGCTGTGGTAATAGCAACGTAACACAACGACATTTTGTGTTTTATCAGTACAGAGTGGGAAGCGGTCTTAAAATGAACGATTTTTGAAAGTTATTAATATTAATCAAGGTTCAATTGATAATTCAAACGCGTATTTTAAGTAGTCAACTTCGAAACTATATTTTTTCAATAACTTCAGGATGACCCAGCACCCCTACCCTCCCAGCCTCCCAGTTATGTTATGTTATGTTAACATAAAAATGAGCATAGTCTTAGTATGATTTTTAAAATGACGTTTGAACTCTGCGCTACCGGTTCAAAACTGTCAATTTTTGAGAAATTTGAGGAAAACTTATAATTCTAAGGGTTTTTAAGCTCTAGAATTGACCTAAGTTTTTTTAAAACTTTTAATTTCACAATTTTTATAGTATGGGGGTCTAGCAAAATTAAAAAAATATAATTGAAAAATAAAAAATATAAACAAAAAAGTTTGTCCATATCAAGACCGACAAACATTGAACCGGTGGCCGAGCTGTGCCCGAAATTGTTTTTTAAATCATATTTTTTTTAGCTTGCTAGACCCTTACTATAGCAAAATGTAAAATAACAAGTTTAAAAAAATTTGGGTCGCTTCTAGAGCTCAAAACCCTAAGAATTTTAAGTTTTCCCCATATTATTAAAAAGTTGACAGTTTTGAACAGGTGGCACGGGTTCAAACTTCATTTTGAAAATCGCAAAAAATCTGGATAGCAAGACCAAAATACAACTTTGAACCGGTGTGGCACGAGACATAAACGTCATTTTAGAAAACTAAAAAAAATCAGAGGTACTATTACTATTGGACCCAAAATAAAAGTGTGCACCTGTCTAGTTGGCACAACCAATTTTGTTGAAAGAAAGAACGAGTTTAGTAAGCCAAATCTAGCCGGGGGTCTGAGGGACACTGTGCAGTTTTCCAGTTGCAATGATCGGAATGAACACAAATTTGGAATATTATCTTGTGGTAAGTACCCACGAACAATTCCTAAAAAACTTTGATGCTTGGACATCGTGATTAATGTACTAGGAGCTTCAAGAATTTTTGAGTTCTAGTGATGAAAATGAGCTCAAATTTAGAATATTTGCTTTTAGTTGGTGCTCAAAAAATTGTTTTTGCTAAATTTTGGATAATACCATCTATTTCTTGTGCTTCTAACCACCAGACTTTCTTAGATAACTCTGTAAATACTTTTCAGATCCTCTCAAAAAATTTGCATTTATATATGATCTTTGTCCAGTCCAAGTCTAGATCTCGAGGTCTTATCGTTCGCGTCCAATTCTTTGCGTTCAACTCTTCTCCGGACTTTTCTTCATCTGACAGTTCTTCCTGAGTCAATTCTTCTCTGGTTAATTCCCCTCTGTAAAAGAAATTTTCAGATACTGTGTGCAACTTAGTGTACTGAGACTTTCTGGATACTCCTTTATTAAACACCAGATACTTGTGTCTGTTCGCATATGTTACACATCGCAAACAATGCAATTCACAAGCGCACACGCTAAGTATCTGATGGTATCCGAAAACTCTGTTCAAATGACTTAAAAAAGTATTCGCTTAGTTTCAGGAAACCTTTACCGTAAACGTTTCCGCTGGTCTCGGGTCGAGGCATGCAGATTATCATTGCCGGACCAATTCTTCTCTGGAAAGTTTTTCCCAGTAGGACAATTCTTCTCCAGTTTTTTTATTCGGCAATAAAAGATGAGCGGTCGAAAATTACTGGGTTCTGTCGAAATCAACTCAACAATGTCCAATGTTCCCTGTGTTCTCTGGTCATTCTTGTGGTTCTATCGCATGCTCAACCCAGCAATTTTTTGTTCGACAAGTGCCTATCAGACCAAAAAATTATTAGAACAGGACAATTGTTCCCGCCATGAGAGGTAAAAAAATATTGTGGAAGAACTGTCCGGAGAAGAATTGTCCCACTGAGAAGAACTTTTCAGAGAAGAATTAATCAGGGAAAAATTGATCCAGGGAAGAACTACTGTCTTCGGAATTGGGTAAGAAGATTAGTGCAGGAATAAATTGGTCGAATAGAATTTATTGTCCTAGACTCAGTTTTTATCATAAAATATACAAAATATAAAAAAGAAATAATTACCTTTGATTCCCTGAAAAAGAAGTAATACAACTTCGAAACGTTGACCACATTAAAAATGAATTATTTTGCTTGTTCTACAAGACTGAAAGCCGTTTTATTTCCTACGCTTTTTGAAGGTGCTGTTTTCAAGAGTACCATCGGCCATACTCTAAAAGGATCGATATCTCTCTGATGTTTTTGAAAACACTGGAAAATATCAATTACTGGAACACTCTCTTGTTATATTTTTGGCACTACTTAGTAGTGTACATACACAGATGAATTTGGAAACTAAAATTTCATTCCTTTTCACCAAAATCCATCAAGGCGATGTTACCACGTCAAACCATTCGGTGTTATGCAAACACAACTCTGCCTTAATGGAACGATGAAGTTTGGCGTGGGTCTGCACTGAAGCCGGATCAAAACTTTTTGAGGTAGTATGTCAAAGCTTCTGTTGGTCTCTTTTATGGGACGTGGCTAACCCATCAAAATATGTGCCACCTGATTTATATCTTCATACTGCTATTGTTCGTACCATACTGGCTGTCATGACTAGATAATAGCAGAATGAATTTTATTTGTGCTGATTCAGCATTTTCCATGTTTTGAATGCATACGAAAAAGTGATTCCACAAACATTGTAAAAATGATTGTACAAATACCGATTACTTACCCCCAAAAGTACACTTTCAACCTCACAAATTGTAATTAAAGATTATCTTATTAGGATTACATTTTTATTTAATTTCACACAATATAAAAACGTGTACATAATAGGTATAATAAAACAGCATGATGGATTTATATATTTACAATGTCTACATATATACTAAAAATAAAAACTAAACTGATTTTATTGTTTTATTATCAACATCTATATAATATGAGGTGTTAATAATTCAATATAAACAAAATTCATCATCATCATATGTTAATTAATTTAGAGTTTATTTTTAGATTTTAATTCAGTAAATTGATAGAAAAGTGCCCCAAACAGTTTTATGGCCCTTCCCATAGCATATATAATTTTATGGCACTCTGATAATTTTTATAGTTGTCTCGTGCGTTCTTTATGACGGAACACCTTGCGATTAAAGTTGGTAGAAAAATCGGCATGAAAATCATGAGACTGATCCGTGATTTAGTCCCCAAAACACACTTTTTGCATCGCCCGTTCGTGACAAATGCGAGAATTTTGTTTGTTGTATTCAAATGAAGTCATACAATCACGTTTTATGTTTTTATGGTAGTCGAAATATGCATTTTGTATATTTACTTACAATTAGTATTTTCTTCCGTTGAAAAACACTATTGCGGACATATGTTTACTTTATTACGCGTTTTATGACCTAAATTATCCAATTAAGATTAAATAAAATGTAATTTTTGCGAAGAAGCAATTGCACATGCGAAAAGTGTGTCGAATCGTATTTTTTGCAAATCGCTTTGATGACGACTCCAAAAAAGTAATACTACCATAAAAATATAATAAGAAATGAAATAAAAAGAGTAAAGAAATCGATTTTTCCCTCTTCTTATGTACCCTCTCTCTACAATACATATTATGTATATTTCACAAGTTTTGATATTAAGCAGGCACAACCGAGATATTATCATAAAAGGCAAGCAAAATTTTGAAAATATAATCTGAGACATTTATATGCTAATACTGTTACTCTACATTGTTACGGTAACAGTGTTTAGCTCATGCATGTCTCTTCTTAAAAAGCAGCCCTGAAAAACTATTGAAAAATCATTAAAATTTTGGCCGTCTTGGAATTGATATTTTACTATCTGTCTCAATGTCCGTACTCTACATTTTCGTTTTACTATTATTAAAAAAATCTTTTCTAGTCTCTCTGTAGCACGTCTGTCGGGGTCAATTTAGTTGGCGCATATTTAATAATAAAATTAAGGCTTGTATAGTGCCATAAGAGGGACCAGGGAAGACCAGGCCACTTTTCCAAAAGAGGACGTAGATGACGGCCAAGTTCATTATTTTTGCTTTTTAATGATGACATTTTGACGATTTTATGATTGATCTGATGATTTTTCCGTAATAAGTTCAATCCCGCAATTTCCGAGAGATTTAGGGGGAGGTCTGCAAAATTTCCGACCTAACGAAGACAGAAGACAGTTTTTCTTTAAATTTAATAATAGTCTGAGTGCTGCTATCATCATGTTCAGGTCGGAAACTTTTCAGACTACCCTTGTTTTTCTCATTCACTATATAAATCGGTTCTGTAGGGACCTCCTTTTACATAAAGCCACTTGGGAAGGTATATTTAAACAAGTTCTTGACGGCTGAAATTTGGACCACAGCTACTATTATTAATTGTCGTAACTCAAATATATCCAGGTATCCAAAGAGCGATAGGTGTTAGTGGAAAAATTGAAGCAGCCACGCCAACAGTTGCTACAATGGCTGATAAACACCAAAACAAGCCTTTAGACTGCATTCTTAATCCATAACTGTACACAACCCGGATCAGGTGTCACTCTACCGAGTTGTGAACAAAACCATAAGTTATAGAAGACGAAATGGATGTTCTGAAGCACTTCATGTTGTTCACTTAGCTTCATTTAATTGGAATTTATGCGATATCTCGATATTAGCCTAAGTTTTATGGTTCATTGTGGATATTCTATTCTCTCCTGCATATGTGTAGTGCAGTGGAGGAGGAATTGGTATCCTGATTAACGCAGACAGTGTACGCAACTGACATTTTACCAAATATACATTACTGTTGGCCAAATTTACTTTTTGGGAAAAACTAAGAAAACGTACATTTGGCCAACATTTATAAGAAATAAGAGATGAGCAGCCAAATATTAAATTAGAAATTGAGCATCCCAAATTTATTGGGTTCTGTCACATAATCAACCCAGCAATATCCAGTAGGGTGGAGCGGATTCACGAAAATGAGAAATTCAAAAACATTCATTTGGTCCAAGGATCATCCATAGATTGATAAGAAGATAGGCATCTTAGACGAAAAACTGGTTAAATTTTCAATGATTACCCGATCGCGTGAATTTTGCGATATATCATCGCTATCAGCGCATCGCATAAAATGTTTCTTCTCTGAAATACGTTTTTAAAAAGTCTTTTTTTATTTGTTTACATTATAGACACTAAAATCCATAGACCTTGCCAATAAAACTAGTAAAATAATGCGTTGTATGAACACCAAAGAAAAGGTGTCACGTTTTTTCATAATTAATGTCTAATCTTCTCAGGCATATCATATTATTAATCTATGGATCATCCTTGATTTTTCTAGATTTTTTGAATAGACCGTTATGCATCGCCAGCCATTGTAATTTAATACTTTTCACCAAAAACAATGGTCTTTTAAAGTTACAATAGCTCTTGTTTAACCAATCATCTTTAAATGTTGTAAAAACTTGTAGACATTTTATTTACAAACATGTTGAGCCCTTGCAGACTTTTATTGAACCACTAGTTTTTGAGATACTTTAAATTGAAGGTAAGACTCTCAGAATATTTTGTATAAAAACTTGGAAAATTGGAAAATCTTGAACTAGGTAAATTAGGGCCAGAAAAATTGGTATCCAGGGGTTTTTGGGGATTCTGAATCCAAATTTGACATCAACGGGAAAAAATGGTGTGTAAAAAGTGGTCAAAATGAGAAAAATTGGTTCATCGGTTCCACTGGGACCGTTTTAAGGGGCCTAGAAGTGCCCCATAGTCGCAAAATTTGTTTTTATAGTCTTATCATTTTAAATACATAATAAAAAACCATTGGAATTTTACTTTTTGGAAATCGGATGAAAATTGGTGAAATTAGAGCGAATACCAAATTTTGACCCCTTGAATGGTTTTCACAGGTTCCAATTATTTGTTTTTGACGCCAAGTACTGAAATTGATTATTTATTTTGTTTTATGATGAAATTGAAAGTGTAAGTTACTCAAAATCCGGACAATTGGTGGAGCAAATCCGTATTCGGGAAGTAAAACTGGGCCCCTCAAAACCCTTGGCCTAACTTCACCAATTTGCATCCGATTCCAAAAAGTAAAACTCCAGTGGTTTTTATTATGTATTTAACATGATCGGAGTATAACTCACTCATAAGTCCCTAAAAACGGTCCCAGTGGAACTGATGAATCTATTTTTGTCATTTTGACCACCTTTTACAGCAATTTTTTTTTCGATGATGTAAAATTTGGATTCAGCATTCCCAAAAATTCCAAGATACCAAATTTTCTGGCCCTAATTTACCTAGTTTACGATTTTCCAACTTTCCGAGTTTTATACAAAATATTCTGAGAGCCTAACGGTCAATTTTAAATACATATCTCAAGAACTAGTGGGTTCGATAAAAGTCAACAAGGGCTCACCATGTTTGTTAATAAAAAGTCTGCAAGTTTTTAGAACATTTAAAGATGATCGGACAACCAGGAGCTAGTGTAACTTAAAAACACCGTTATTTTCGGTGAAAAGTACAAAACTATAATGGCCGGTGATGCCTAACGGTCAATTCAAAGTCTTGAAAAAATGGATGGTCCAATCCAATGTTTTGGATTTCATCGTTTGAAAATCCTCCATACAACTCCGCCCACCCTCTAATATGCAGGATATGCCTACCACCTAGTTGGGTTCTGTCGCATAATCAACCCAGAAATGTCCAGATCACGTGCCACTCGTGTTTAATTTTTTGGCCGCTGATTTGTTAGTTTTTCGCTGCTCATCTACTACTCATATTTAATTTTCGGCCGATAAAAGACAATTGTTCACTTTTAAGCTTTTCGCCGACCACTTTTAATTTTTGGCCGCTCACAATTTTGAGAGCCTTAATTTCCTTAATTGGGATCGAAATGTAAAAAAAGAGTTACAAATGTTTCTTTTGATGCATCTGAAACTGTTGGCCTAATGTATGGTGTTAGCTAACTAATGCTACTAATGTACTGTTGGCCTACTGTAATACTATTTGCCTAAAGTATTACTAGCCTGCCTACTATACGTTTTTTGAAATGAGTTTCCTTAATGATCTAGACCCGTCAAAATAAGGTATAAGGGCTCCATATTTGCTCATGGGTTCTAACAATTTTGTACTTGGTAGGAACACCTGAGGAAGCCGTTAGAGTTCCCATAGCGCAATTTCCATGCACAAGAACAGAATTTATGGTTGAAATACCATTTTGTTACATTTTTGCGAGTACCTTTGTACTAGAGGCTATAGAAGCCTTCAACCGATTTTGCTAAAAAAAAATTAGGACTTCTATAAAATAACAAATTTAGCATTCGCACCAATTTTGAGCTCAATTTGATCTTGGACTATGGAGTTATAGCTTAAAAACTGATAAGTTCAGTTACTTTTGTACTAGAGCCCGTAGTTACCTTTTATCAATTAGGCTTTAAGATTTTCAGATTGATCAGTGTACCAAAACAAACTTATGCGCTAATTTGCAGCTTAATTGCATACCTTAAACCAAAGATATCGTTAAGGGCCCCTTGAATTCCCAAGGAGTTTATATGTTCCCAGCCTTGTATCTGTAGAACCACTGAACCAATTAAGCTAAAAATGAATTCTGAAAATATTTATAGAATATATAGCTGTATTCACCTAATTTTTCATTAAAATCAGTTCAATGGAAAAAAAGTTATGGGCAAAAATCTACATAACTTGGTCATCTGGTACAGACGTTAAGCCCCGTAACAAAGCCCCAACATATCATATTGTCAGGTATAGTACTAGAGTCGAATTTTTATGCTCAAAGTTAATCAAAAAAAATATTTTGGATTTTTAAACATTTAAAAAAAAAATTCAAAAGTTTTGTATGGTGGGGGGTTAGGTCCGATCTTCAACCCCCGGTAGCATATCCTAAACCTTAACCGATCGAGTTGAAATTTTTTATGAATTTTTTCTCCCCAAATGGACACTTTTACCGGGTTGGCCCATAAACTTTTCAGACATCATGCATTCTTGAATTACGCTAATAACGAACAAATCAAAATTTTAAAATATTTTGAAGTGAGTAAGACAACATTTTCTGACGTTTCTTGTAACTTCCAAATCTCAATACTCTTCCAGCCACCATCCATCTTGCAAAAAGTATAACCCAAAAAATTCCATTTTGTATAATATGGGTATATTATATCAAATTGTAATATTAAAATAATAGAAGGGGTGTTTAGTGTATCATGATATGAACAGGCTCTGGCAAAACAAAAACCGTGGGGTGCGTAAAAACAGAATATCATAATACATACATTATGATTCTCGGGTAGAGAAGAAAGTATACCGTATTGTGTGCTGGGGGACAATAAATTAGCATTCGCATAATTATACACTCGAGAGTTTCCTCCAAAACTTTCAGCAATTTCGATGGGGGAGCTGAAAATAGGCTCAGGTGGTCCTCATATTGTCTTTCTAAAACTTTTTTTCTTGTTTCGTTAATAATATAATTAAGAATTCTGTTTGCGTGTTGCTAATGAACAACTTTTTTCTCTTGTTCAATTTGTTGTTCATGGCTGAAGGCGTTCCAACTTTTCTAATTGAAATCCATATTCATATCTTAGGCACATTATTTTCAACGTTATAACGAAAAGTGTCCATTATTTGGAGGAAAAACGCCCATGAAACATCGTTACATAATAAATTCATAACTCATTACTGGACTTTTTTTCCAGAAAATAATGTAATATAGGTAAACGTACTGAGTAATTTAGTAGGTATATAGAGGCTCTAAATATTGATGAAGTAATTATGAAGAAAAAAATAACAAACATCTGACGCCGCATCCTTAAGCCTTATTGAAGTCTGTTTTCGTGTGGAAAATTTTGATTAGGTTACGTTTTTTGATTAAAAAAGTTGATGAAAAACTAATTTTGCTTTATGATGACGTTTAGGAATAATTTAGTTATTATTAACAATATTTTGTGAACTTCTTTCTAGGCGGGCGGGCGAGAAAAAAATCGATCGCCGCAGTAGAAATTTTCGTTGATTACAATTTTTTTCGTTATAAATCTAATTAAATACATCAGTTCCAAACTCAACTTCCCTCGTTCTTGTAAGAATAAATTAGCATTTCAATAATTTAAAAGATTTTTTCGATGTTGTTTGAATAAAAAAATAAACTACTTATGCAAATTATTTAAATGAAACCTCCTAACCAATCATTTCTTGACTGAAATGCGCATGATTTCATTAAAACGGATTTCATCTAGAAAAATATTCATAGACGCACACTAGTAAACTTTTGACTTTATACTGTTTATACTGTATACACTGTAATCGTGTAAAATTACAGTCAGTGTGTGCGTGCAAATATGAAAAGTACCTTGACTACGCCTCTTTTATAATGGTTTCAAGAAAATATATAAACACTGTGTAACTATGGCTGATTTTCAACGAACCAATCACTAATTTGGTGTTATTTACACACACACAACAATACATGGTATATATACTGTAAGTCCATTATATAAAGAGGGAGATAAGAAATGGTTTGTAGCTTAACTATTCAAAACTAGTTACAGTGTTTCAGCATAGGTATCGCCACATTCTTTGCAGGAGGAAAATGTATTGGGAGAAAAACTTGGTTGCATTCTCGATTTTATTGCATACTTTCGGTGTGCACTACACACTGATACACTACATTATACTTATTACACACCCTTATTTATGTTTTTATTATTTTCGTTTATGTTTAATTCGTTTTATTTCACAAACATAAAATTGAAAAAATCAGGCGATAAAAATTAGAAAGCAATTTAGTGGGAATTAATTAATGGTTTTGATTTTTGGTGTGGCAATGTTTTGAATTTTTGTGGAAAAAAGGATTCTTATTTGAATCATTCCGTTTGTTGGATTTTATTAAGAATTTTTGTAGTCAGATAGGCACTTAAAATAAAATATTAAAAATATCATTTTGCAAAATCTATTTTTACTTCTGGACACATCAGTGTTATCGTATTCAATATTTGTGATGCCTTTAACGCCACTAATGAGCTTTGAGATTCTAGAAGAATACTGTGAAATAAGTCATAATCCACCTTGTATTCTGAAAGTGGACACTTAATAAAAACGTAGGAAACCACAAAGTGGATTATGTAGTTTTCATCAACTTTATTGTCATTTTATGATAGGAACTGGATTTAGACTTCGATCAAAGATGATATGTGCAAATTTTGAAGAGGACTCAAGAAAGTCTGGTAATTGGAAGCACCAGGAATGGATGATATTATCCCAAATTTCACATAGGAACTGATCTTGAGCACTTGCCACAAGCTTATATTCGAAGTTTGAGCTAATTCCGATCACCGGAACTCAAGAATTCTCGAAGTTCCTGGTATCTAGAAGCCCCCAAATTCCAATGTCCCAGGATTAAATTTTTTTGTCAACTGTTCTTGGATACTTGCCAAAAGCTTATATTCCAAATTTGAGCTNGGTCAAACTTTTATAGGAACTGATGTACTTGGGTACTTACCACATCAGGATTATGTTCCAAGCTTGAGCTCATTCCGAACATTAGAACTCAAGATTACTGGAAAATTCTGGTAAGTTTGTATGGACGAACATTTTGTAATTTTGCTGAGTACGGCCCACCTCAATGCATATTTATTGAAATTTGAAACTGAAAATTTGAAATATTGGTGAAAATTTGCAACTGAATTGAAATCTAATTTCGACATACGTGGTTTGCTGAAAAAATTCCAATATCTTTAGTGATTTAAAATCACCATTTTAAAATGCTGGTTTTCTGAAACAGTACTGAGTGTGGTTTTTCATACCCAGGAATTTTCTTGAGGTCCATCAAATTATCTGATATTCAATTCAATGACCCAAACCGGTCAACTGATGAAAGTTCCGGTAAAAAAGTTAAGTGTGCATTTAAAATTGATTTTACTAAACCCAAAATTGGAACATGGATAATACCCTTAATCACGCTTATACAATAATTTCCGTTAATTTTACTAGAAAAATTTNGTTCCGTAAAAATAACATGACGGGTTAGTCAAATATTNCGTCTAGTAAAAATATTTACTGATCAATGCAGTTTAATTGAAAGACCGTTCCGTAAAAATAACATGACGGGTTAGTCAAATATTGTAAATTTTTGGCGTACCCTATTCCATTGTGGAAAGGCTATATGAGATGAGACCCCACGTACCAACATACATATTTTACAAAAACGTAATCATTCCAGAGGCGCGTGCTGTTTAAAAGCTTTCTCTCATCATTCTGACGCGAAATATAACATTTACACTTCCCGATATTCAAACATAAATATATAATTTAACCATTGAGAGTGACATAAGTTAGCATTTCATTTTCAAAAAGAAAGACATTTCAAAACAACTGTCAGATAATGAACCAGAGCAGTGGAAAATAAATACTCAGGTAACCAATATTTTAAATCCTCAACAATGAGTCATCGTTCTAATGAGGAACAAATACACGAAATTAATACTAATACAATCGCAAAGCAATCATACCTATACATTCAAGATCAACTTGCATTGCTGCAAACGTCAAAAATTAACCAAGCGTCTAATACTAGCTTTTCAACGAGCTCGGTCTGTAAACAATATTTACGGACTTGTCTCGTCGTCCAATTTTTAAAAAAATCGATTAAATTTAATAGTTTGAAAACTTGATTCTAGCTGTCAGTTGACAGTTGGCACAGAGAAGATAAACCGTTATGTGATGGCTCACAGAAAATTTAAAATACTGAAATTTTTAGATAATT
>JXPH01002597.1:569-12771 GCA_001014845.1 Mochlonyx cinctipes | reverse complement strand
AATTCTGGAATCTAAAATTTTAGTTCCTTTCACCAAAATCCAGGCAAAAGTCTACCCACTATTAATTTTAGTTCGAGCTTCGTAACTTTTATTTTTTGTTATATTTTCAAACTTTGCCAGAAGGGTCAGGGCATGTAACTAACTAATTTTACAAAAACGATTTATTTTAGTTCCCATATCCAAACTATTCTTTGTACTTCTTTTAATTATATATTTTAGTTTATTTTTCACTAAAAACTAGTTCATGTTAAAGAACTTTTCTGATAGTTCAACAAACTAAAAAATATCTGAAATTATCTGTGAAGATTGAATTTTTTTTTGGATTTTTTACTGGATTTTTCGGCACCTACAGAATTAAAAATGCTTTGAAAGGGCCTTCTTATCTCCATTTCTCTTATTTGAGCTTTGTGAGTTCTCAGAATCCCAAAGAGAATCTGATAATAAAATGGTTCCCTCAAAATCTCAGGAGTGCAAGTGCCCCTTTTGCCGTCCTATAGCTCTTGTCAGAGGCTATATGGACTTAATTTTAGCTTTGTGGGCTCGTTTTTTATGAGCTTTGAAAAATTGTTTGCTGACTAACGTTACTGGAATGCAGACACACAAAATCTGACGAACACATTTTGGGTTCAAAGTAGCTAAAATTTCGGTAAAGTCTACATACCTTAAGAGCTCAATGGACTACCTTTTTAGAGTTCGATGAACTTTAAGAAAAGACCAAATGAACTCTTTTTGGCTAATTTGAAGTCTTACTTAGGGCTCAACGAACTCAAATCGGGTGGTTCCACCACTGAACTTTTTTAGAGTTCAGCGAACCCTTTATAGAGTTCCGCGGATTTTTAGTGTAAACAATGCTTATTACTTCAATATTTCAAAATTTTGAATTAAAATAATTGGACAATTGCTTTTATCGATTTTTTTTTACCTATTTTCATTGATTAAATAAAAAACGGCAAAAAAATAATTTTTTATTCTTCTGCCAACGTTTTGAGACTGTATTTTTTCTTCATCAGGGTTTGAGTAGCAGTAGTAATCTTTATGTAAAGCCCTCATAATGGAAAAATAAGGTCTTGAAACGTTGACAGGAAAACGAAAAAGATTATTTTTGATTGAAATTTCATGCCTGTTTGGGGCAAATATAAAAACTGCTCCTCAGTCAAAGTTGCAAATATTTATCACTTCACTTATTGAGTCAAATTAAAAGTTTTGCTCAGCTAGGTTAGGATATAATAATGCAATCTAATAAGCTCTACAGGGGTCAAGCGAGTCCTCATATTTCAGAGAACTTTCTAGGTACTAGTGGATCTACAGCTTGAAGTAAATTCTGAACCACCACAACTTTTATGGTTATGCTAATGACTTACCATTTCATAAAGCGCACCCATGAAGTCGTGTTAAGTTTTTGCTGCAAGGAAACTGCCTCATCTCCTCGAGATGAACGCCAGTTAAACGCCGTCTGAACACGTTCTGGCTCTGATGATACATGTTGGAAATCACCTCGTTTGCCCTTCTATTCATTAATAGTAGGGCACACAAAGCAATCTACATTATTGGTAGCGATGAAAAAACACAAGTTGGTTCAATCGTTACGGGTCAGGTGGCTGATAGCCAGGCGCTCTACCGATCAAGCCACCTAAGCAGTCAATAGGTTGCTATAGTGAGGGCTATAGGTTGCTAGACATACATTAAAAAGTCAAAACATGCTAGTTTATTTTTACGGCATCAAGCATACTTACCGTGCAGACTAAAATCAATAATTCAGTTCAATTCTATATCTTTTTCTCATTATCTAAATTGAAGATCAACTATTTCACCAATCTGTGCATTTCTAGAAGAGAGTAATGAGCATTTACAAGAAACACCAACAAAATAGTCAATCTGAAAACAGAAATTCAATTAAAAGCACCTGAAATAGCCTGAGAAAAACAATCATGCGAATGCCGGACCTAAGAAGGAACAAAAAGATAAAACATTCACAATAAAAATCATCCCAAAATTAACCTTAATTATTAATTTACCTACCAATAAAAATAAAGTAGTTTTGGACAAAGAATTATGTAAATCAATTCATGAAAATTAGTTAATTAATCGGAGATTGATCCATTTTAATCAAGCAATAAATTATTTTTTATTCAAGGTTGTATATTTTTGCTTTATTTCTCGGTTGAGCGCCACTTAAACCCAGATTTTTACGTTTTTTGGATGAGCCCCGCGTGTTTATTTTCCATAAAAAAAACTTTTTTTTTACCTTTTTTATGATGAATGATGTTTTCTTTATATTTTGATATGATAAACAGACACGATATCATCCATTTCCCTTTTTTTATTAAATTTTTTTTTTAAAAAGGAGTAAATTTTGCCGTCGGTAAAAGGAGGATCGTTACATTGTTGTTCACCTATAAATATAAAATGGAAACAAACAAATAATAAAATAAAATAAAACTGCGTTCATTCCACTCTCAATTTACTTGTACTCGCCTCGCCGCGCCATTACATAAACATACACAACATAATAATAATACATCATGATCACGACTGATTTATTTATTTGTATGTAAACGATGCTCAAATCGGTGCCAAAAGAAAAGTAAAATGAAGAGGAAAGAAGAAGAATTCGACACATGGCATTCGAATGACGCCCGGAAACAAATAAATTAGAATTTCTAGTTTTTTTCTTCCATGGATTAAGAAGAGACGAGCAGAAGAGGCTGCAACCGCACATCACCGAACGAACGCCATCACGACTTGGTTGGTCTTTTCCTATAAATCGAAATCTAAATTCTGAATTTTCCCCCAAAGCATTTTAAAAAAGAATTGTTTATACTTTATAGTATAGTGAAGGCAATAAATTTCACCTTTATTGAAGACCGTAGCTGATTTGTTTTCTCTCTAAAAACAATTTTTCGTCTTTTTTTTCTTCGTTTGGGGAGATTAGATGAGATGAAATGAAATGATGCTGCAGAAGAAGCATGTTAACCGCTCAAACAATCAACTGCCTTTTTCATATTACACATCCTCACAATTTATTAAATTTTCTTAAAGGGTGGAAAACATATTTGTGACATGAACTTTTGAACTTTTGTTGAACAAAATTGTAATCTCTTTAACCTCGTGACAGTTTCACCAAAAATTATGTTTTTAATTTACTTACCGATAATAAGTTTTAAAAATTATATTTTATTACAAACGAATTTGAAGTGAAAGCTTAAAATTGGCCGTGGGAGGTTTTTAAGCGGTTTTAAGCGTCTCTCCAAGGCAAGGATCAGATCTGATGACTCAAAGCAGAAGACAAAAAAATTATATAAAAACTGCCCGCCAATAAAATGACAATTTATGTACTTAAGCGCATATTTTTCTGTAGGTTTTAATAATAATTTTTAAAGTTAATGGAAAAAGATGATATGAATTGATTCGGCCACCAATAATAATTTATATTTTATGATCGAATTTTCAGCCTCAAGACTCGAAAGAGGGAATGTAATAAAATAATGTCAAAAAACTGGATATCCAAAATAAAAAATGTCTTTGGTCAAAATGAACGAAAAATATTCACAAAACTAGATGGGGGGACATCTTTTGGGGACTTCCATTTTCCTAAAATCCAAAAATAGAGTTAAAAACAAATCCGCTTCTATTTAAAATACAGCATGACATCAGAGTAAGAGCATTATTTATTTCATATTCATCTCCACTTTTGTTGTGTAAGATCAGTAATTTATGTATCACGATCATGATCATCAGCTGTACGTTTATAAGTGCGTTTAATATTCTATTAGGCAGATAAATAATGGAAGAGGTGTTTCAAAAAAAATAGATGACAGGACCAGGTGATCCAACTTTGCTTATTTGAGAGGATGAAAATACTCTCAGAAAAACTCCCGTCGATTTCAGGACGAAAGACAGTGCATTTTTGCGCCACTATATGAAAAATCATGCTACAAGTGTTATCCGACGCTTCAATTTTAGCATAATGCCAACCAAAAGCCAGTTGGTTTCATTCGTTGAATTGAAGGTGAGCGTCAGTGAACCACTAGCTCATGGATTTGCACCCGTCAAAAAGGCAGGCGTCGTTAGTGGCCCAGAACCCTGAGTCAGTCATTTGAGCCGGCTAAAAAATCTGGCGCCTGGTATATATTTTTAATTTTTTATTATTAAATAAAACATTTTAATGTTCTTTAATAGGTATCACTCTTTAGTTTTTTCTAAAAAAAAAAACTTTTAAGCGAGTGAGCCAAAATATAGAAGAAGGTCGGTTGAATAAAGCACCCGTGTCTCTGAAAATTAAATAAAATCCCTTACTGAGACCGGGCTTTACGATTGAATTTCTGCTCTCACCAAAGAATTACGCACGTTAATTAAAAGTTACAGAATTCGCTGCACAGACAATTTCAGAAAAAACATTTTTTAGTTAGTCAAACTATCAGAATAGTTCTTGAATACGAACTCGTTTTTTAGGGAGAAGAACTAAAATAAGTAGTTAAAAGAACTAAAAAAATTGTTTGGCTTTGTGATCTAAAATAAATCGTTTTTAGAAAAAGTTGTCAGTTGCGTGCTCTCATCTTTCAGGCAAAGGTTGAAAAACGAACGCAAAATAATAGTTCGAAGCTCGAACTAAAATTAATATTTGGTAGACTTTCACTTGGATTTTGGTGGAAAGAACTACAATTTTACTTTCCTTAATGATCCCTGTGTGAAATTCAATGATTTTAGGAATGAACCAACGACCACAGCTACCGCATAATTCTGTTGGTTTACAGATTTATTCAGTAGCTTTTGACGTTTAAATATTCTATGGCGCTAACTTCACTTCACTTTCCTTTCAACCACACAACCAATTTACATAACTGGTAATATTAAAATGTATTTTTTGTGGTCAAAATATATTATTGTACACAAAACTAATAATGCTCCAACATTTTTGTCATTTAAGGTTAGAAAAATGAATTTAAAAAATTGATTGGAAAAAATCTGTGATTTTGATTGAAAAACTCTGTCAAATTGACTACAAAAATCGGTGAAATTAGAAGTGAAGTTAACTACGCTACCTTATCTCTTGACGCCTCCTACAGAGGATATCTCTTAAAAAATCGACACGAACATTTTTTATTTGACATTTTTTTAACTGAAAGCCTGCTGTGAAATTAACAGAATCAATTCTGTAGATTGAATTGATTGATATTTTCTACGAATTCTACAGAATGTAGTAATCAATTTCTGACCTAATTCAACCGCGACAATTTCTTCAAACTTTGCATAAATGTTCATCTACGATGACATTACAGTATCCATTAAAAAAAACTCGTGAACTGCTCGCATACTGCAGCATTGTTATGTGCAGTACATGGATATTTTGCGAACAGTACGGTTTTATTTTATTCTGGGTATACCTATTTAATCATAATGTTTCGAATTGGTTCATAAGGATTATCAAGGGACTCCCATAAAAACCAAAGGGTTTTTCGGTGGAGTTTTGCGTATACAAATCTTCAAAACACATACATTTTGGTTACAGCCTGGAACTTGAACCAAAAATGAAATCTAACAAAAGTGACCATTTAAGCCCCCAAAAGGGCTTTCAATTTATTTAATGGAGCACTTTGCTTAGAAAATTTAAGAAAATCAGAAATTTTAGATACGGCCTTGGATTTTTGTCCAAAACTGAAATGGGATAACAGTGGCCACTAAGGCACTCCAAAGGCCTTCCTGGACACTTTGTGTTGAATTTTTTTAAAAATTTGAAATTTGGGTATGGTATTTTGGTTTGGAATAAAACTGAAATTGGACAAAATGTTCCAAAGTTCATCCCAAATTGTTCTGATTGTAATCCAAAGTGTGTCGATGATTATCATGTGCTCAAAATTGTTGTGATAGTGGAAATAATTATTTCTTAATTTTCTCTCAGTGAAATAAATAGTTTTAAGCATGATTTCAAAAATTTAAAGGCAAAAACTAATTTTTTTTCGAACATTTTTCAAAATTACTGTTTGACAAACAAAAAATTTACACATTTAAGCAAGTTTCATGCTTGCCATGGAGAATAAAAAATCCAAACATGAGGATGCTTGCAGGACATTAAATGATACATAGACTTTTCATAGGCACTGACGTATACTTATGGTTTCCTCAGGGCAGTACTAGATTCAGGTATGAAAAACTGCCCTAGTGCTCAGTCTTCATGTGCAGTTTCAAAATGCCATAGGGCCATAGCGATTACATGCATGTTATTTTTAAATTTTCTTTAATATTATTAGAACATAAACAAACATCAAGGTCATTGTAGTATCCACTCAATCCGGTAAAAATTTGTTTTTATGTTAATGGGATGCACTAGGCCTCGATTCTAGCCCTGCTGTGGGTGGTTTAGTTAGGTCAAGTCTCCACAATTTTTTTACAGCCTCACAGTTTTCTTCATGAATTCCTAAATATTTTCTTCCTTATAGGAACATGTGAGGAGCCGTTAGACTTTCCGTTGGGATGGCATGATGTATTAGAAATGTTTTGCAACAAAATGTGGCTCGGTGGGACCATGTCGGCAGCCGAAAATTAAATTTTAAGTAGCGAAAAAATTTAAAATGGGAAAAATGAACGGCTGCTCATTTTCTTATGCCAACCATTGTGGTCTGGACACTGCTTAGTTGATTATGCGGCAGAACCATGGCAAATGACCGAGAAGCACAATGGTGGTAGTTTATGGATGCTCAAATATAATTTTAAGAGCTCAAATTTAGCTGCTCAGTTTTAATTTGCAGCCGCCCAAAATTTAATTAAAAATGAATTTGGAAAGAGTTGTAACCAATATTCTGTAATAACTGAGTTATAACAAAAAAAACTTTATCTTAAACTATAAATATTAATTTCAATGTAAAATCGAAATGGTATTACTAAGGTACCGTAACGATTTATTTTAAAAACCCAATAAGCAAAACTTGGCGGAAACTGGAGTAAACATTATGTTCTTGTAGTAAAACTTGGCTTTTTAACAAAGCGGAAACTTGAGTTAACATTATGTTTTTTAGAACAAATTTGGCACAGGTTACGACAAGTTTTTTAAAAAGTTTGCAGAATTAGCAGATTTGAGAGGTTTTTTTTATTGGCAATGATTTTTTTTACTGTTTTAATGAAATTTAAATTGAAAAATATAAGTTTGCTTACTCTTTTGACAAAATATTTTTTCCATTATATTACAACTTGTCGTAACATGTCGCAACATCTAGTATTAGCCCAACGTGCTTAGTGGGAAGAAAGGTCACAGTGAATTTACTGTTAAATTCCAATTCTTTTCGGTCCCATCTTCACTCTAAGGTAGTAGAAGCAGAGATGGGATTGGATAAAAGTTGAAAAACATGTTAAAGTTTCTTAAATTATGGCATTAAATTACTAATTTGAAAGGAGATCGTTTAATTTTTTATATTTTTCTCTCTCTTTCTTATAATATTCACAATATCCTAAAAGATTAAACTTTTTTTTTGGAAAATATCTCCATTTCGCAAACTCGAAATTAGTGTTATTAAATATGTATATTACATTACCTTTTTTCTCAAAAGAATTTTCTTTTCTATAGCTAACGATGAAAAGAAAAAATAAGAACACGAGAAAAACTTGTATTATCGTAGGGTTTAAATTTTCATTTCGTATTTATATAATATCCTCCTTTTCCATTCTCATTCCTATTCCTACCATCCCAACTTTTTAAAAATCTAATAACAAGAAAAAATGTCTGTAAGAGAGTGGTACACAAACACACTCTTCTATCTATATCCTATACTCTCTCTATGTTATATATGCTACATTTTCCAGAATAAACATTATACGGTTTCAAGACTCAAATATTTAGGAATAATTTAATCAATGAAATGGCTTATTCAGAAAAAAATGTATATGGGATGATATGAAGTAAATGTAATATTAAATTTAATAGAAAACCAAATTCTTTATTCGGTCACGTTTTTTACTAAAATAATTGGAAAAAGTTTGTGAAACGGGTGTAGATATAACGTTACATTATATGTAGTATAGTGTATACATAGCGTTAGATATAGAATATGCTTTTATATACATTATGTATATAAATGGAAAAATAGATGTTGTGTATACTTTCTATATATTGGCAGACATTTCACACATGTTTTAGCATTATTAATTTCGTATATGTTTTACCAAGGAAAACATATTTTCTCGTATATTATTTTAGGCAGGGATCTGAGATGGGGATGGTGAGGATGATGAACTTTCATGTGAAATAGAGTATCAAATTTTCTTCCTTCTTCTATCAATTACTTATTTTTAGCATCACAATTTGACAAAAATTTAGCTTGGAGGAGTCCAGACGATCAATATTAAGATATTCAGAAAAAGAGATTGGTCGCGGGGCTTCTCCACCGTTCTGTGAAGGAATGGCAACATTAAACAAAAAAGAAAAGAAATAAAGTTGCATTGACACTGGACTAGGTGGCACGTATCTTCAATAGGGATTACATTTAAACTAAGAGCAAACCCCGATAGGAACTAAGACAGAAACCAAAATTATTGCAGATTGTGCTGAATCCAGCAACAAAAACTCTGCGGCATTGGTAGTTGAATGCTAATTTGCAACAAGTATAATATCTAATGATCCTTGATTACAGATTACACTGTCCAAATATTACGAAACGAAATACACTACATGTATTTCTTTTTGATAAGAGAACCGGGTACTGAAAACTGCACTTTATTTTAACGAGTAAACATAATATCCGGGTGTTAGCCCACTAAGCACGTTGGGCTAATACTAGATGTTGCGACATGTTACGACAAGTTGTAATATAATGGAAAAAATATTTTGTCAAAAGAGTAAGCAAACTTATATTTTTCAATTTAAATTTCATTAAAACAGTAAAAAAAATCAATTCCAATACAAAAACCTCTCAAATCTGCTAATTCTGCAAACTTTTTAAAAAACTTGTCGTAACCAGTGCCAAATTTGATCTAAAAAACATAATGTTAACTCAAGTTTCCGCTTTGTTAAAAAGCCAAGTTTTACTACAAGAACATAATGTTTACTCCAGTTTCCGCCAAGTTTTGCTTATTGGGAGTTATAGTTCAAGGATCATTTTTAAGATAAAAATTAGGGTCAAAAGTTGAGTTAGCTTTAGACCTTAGAGATCATCAGTTCCAAAGCAACCAATCTGCACCAAAACCTAACTTCTTACATTTTGACCCCATGGGAATTTTTTTCACCAGGACTTTATAACTGGGCCACATAAGAAACTTCCAAAAATCTACAAAAGTATATTACGCTATAGAATTCCAGCTCAAAAACCACATTTTTCAATGACAAGACAAGTTTGGTATATAACACCTCTCAAAGCGAAACACTTCATATCCCAAGCCCCAACAGCACAGAAAATTTAAAATACTGAAATATTTAGATAATGTATCTAAAAAAATTTGTATTGTAATTATTAGTTAAAATTACTAAAAATAATAAATACTAAATATAGTTCGGAACATGACTTTTATTCAAAACGCGTTAATACTACTTTCAGTTCACCTATCTATCCAATGTATATCAATCTAAGGTAAGATTTATTATCAGATAATTTATCTAAAATTTTCAGTTAGAGGCAGTTAACTGAAATTTTAGATGAAAGCGGTGAACTTATAAAATTCAGTGGGTAAGTTTCTGTTCTGTTTTCGGATAAATGATCTGATTTTCAGTTTCTAAAATTTTCTGTGTGGTGGTTTCTGCTGAAACCTAGTCCACATATCAAATGAAAGGTTTCAATTTGTGAACTCCACGATATGTATATATTAATCAATTGCACGAAAGAAAATCATGGGGGCTATTGGAACCAAAACACTAATTTTTGTAGGGCCAGCTTTGTCATTTGGTGTTTGAAAATCCATCATTTAAAAATGATCCCCCCTAGACTATGACATCTGACAAAAATCACTCTGGGAACCAATGGCCTGAAAACCTAAAGTTAAGTTATGGGAATATTTTGATGAAAATGAATTTTAGAATCGGAAAACCTATATGTGACTTTAAAATATATACTATTTTCCTACAAAAAACTTGCTGCTTCCAAGTCACCAAGTTATAATTCGGTGACACCTCATAGGGCCTCAAGGTGTGTGTCACAGGAAGAACTACGATGTGGAAGTACTTTTTTTATTTGAAAAGTTAACAATAATCTTTTTCATTGTTAATTTGGATGTTGTGGAGTGCAGAATTTTCACAAATTTCAGATTTTCTCAAAATGTCTGCTCAATCGCTTTTTACTTTAACTTCTAGAAAGAAAAAAACTTCTCCGTTCAAACACGTTTTGGACCTCAAGGAATCGTTTCCGACCAAAATTGAGTGGACCTCTGTTAGTCGGTTGGGCGATCCCGTGAATTCAAGATCCGTTTTCCCGAAGCTTTTTATCTCAAGAAAAATCCTAGACGGTTTGTCCAATCGAGCTGAAATTTTGGAAGATGTATGCATTTGATAAGGACATGTAATCCATTCATATGAGAACCCAATCGGACAAAGGCTTCTGTGGGTTCTCATACATAATTTCGTAATTTTATCGATGAAAACGATATCAATCACAAATTTGTTAATAAAATCTATTGAAATTTCGGCCAGGATTATTAATTACTACTCATTTTAGGCCTGCCAATTTTTACTCCAATCGCACAAATACTTCTGGGGCTCCCATACAAAAGTTCATAATTTTATCGAGAAAATCACTCTAAATCCGACATTTATGAATAAAATCATTTGAAATTTTCGCCAAAATCATTAATTGGTCCCCACCCATTTTATGCTTACCAATTTTTAGCCTAATCGAAAATGGCNAATGATGAATTTTTATAATAAAACTGATAGACGCCATTAGGTGGAACGTGTTGATTATAGACACATTCCCCCGGAGTGACGGTAGGAGCGGAGGCGTAGAAGAAAAGCTATAGGAAGTTAAAGTGATGAAGCTGGATTGGCCTGGTTCTTTGATGCTTAAGATATAGGGCTCTGAAATCAGGTTTGCACTAGTTTCCAGAGGCTTAATGCATTATCTTTTGTTATGTTTATTAGATTCAGTCCAAATCCGACAAATATTATGATTTAAACTAATAATGAAATCTACAAATTTTTAGAGCTATACGTCGAATGTTTTTGTAAGCTCCCATACAAAACTTAAAAATGTTTGCATTTTTGCCATTTTCCCGAGTTTTAAGAGCCATATGGGCCTCAAATTCTTCAAATATTATTTATTTGAACTTATAATGAGACTCACAAGTTTTTAGACTCAAATATCGAAAGCTTGTATCAGGAGTCCCTTAATATTTCGTTTGTGATTTACAGATTAATTAATTAATGTTATATTTCATTCAACTTGTTTTATCAATTTTAACAATGCGAGATTTGCCGAATTTTTTAAAACTTTGACCTTCGGGAGACCAAAACGTTGAGGTAGTGGGCTGAAATTTTCAGGGTTTTAGTTTTATACCTAGGTCCGAGTTTTCGCACCCCAGGATTATTATAATTTGAGAAAAACTTTTTTTGACAACCCTAGTTTACAATTTTTTTATTCATTCATTCAGACATGTAGAGCTTTTAAAACTGAGATTGAAAAATCACACACTCTTTAGCATCACATTCGTCTCAAATTTTTTAAGAAACATGTTTTGTCAAAATTGACATCGATTAGATGCAAAATCGCAGAATAATTCGAAAATTGATGGTTTCAGAAAAACTGCAAAAGTTTTAAAATTCCAATCAAATTCCTTAGAGAAAAACAATGAATTCTTTGAAAACTATTGAATCTACAATTAAATCCATTTGACAAAATTAATTGAAACTCCAGGTAAATTAATTAGATTATTTTCAACATCGTAAGTAGGAGTATTTTTCAATGTCTTCAGAAATTGGAAATAATTTTTTTCAAAATGCATTGGGAATTCCCATAATTGCTATTTTGGGAAAATTCAAGTTGATTGGATTTTCAATACTAACTCACGACTTGATATATTTTACGTTGGAGGCAACGGTATTAGCCTATGAACTAAAATTGAAATCGAGAAATGGTCATTTGAGTTTTGAGTTGCACTGGTTCTAAAATTAGATTCTTCAACACATTCAGTTCAAGGCTAGAGCCCATATTACCTACCGTTATTTCTTTTTCATTTTTACCGGTTTAGGTCTCTGCAAATTTCGATGGCGTTGTTTATAAAAAAATATTCA
>JXPH01002556.1:14962-30512 GCA_001014845.1 Mochlonyx cinctipes | reverse complement strand
AGTTTTAAACCGAAAAATTTGGATGCACAAATCTCGGTTACAAAACCAGGGGTTTCGGTTCGGAAATATTTAGTGTGTACTAAACTATCGGTTCCTCAAATCAGGTCTAATTCAAACCCATATGAGACCTATGCTAAAGAAAAGACCCTCGATGGAAAATTAAATAGATGAAAAGACTACTTGTACATCGAAAATAGGTTTTCAATGTTTGCAGTAGGCTTAGACACTATATAGACCTACCATAGGGAACTAGATCCTGAGCCTATNATGAATGAATCAAGAGGCGGTAATTCGATTTTGTTACACTTGGGTGTATGCCATATGGCCGTTTGTCAGAATGTCATATGACCGAATCCCATTTGGCCGAACGGAAAAAAGCTTTTTGTACATTTTGGCCGAATCATAAAAAAATTGTAGGGACATTTGGGCCGAAACAGGAAGAAAATATTATCTTGTGATATTTGGACGAAATAGCAGAAATTGCATACGAAAAGGTCTTTGAAGAAACGGTGCATTATGTGGGATTTTTTAATTATCGGCAAAAAATAACTAAAATTCGTAATCAATTTAAGAAAAAAGGGTGCATTGTGTGAAATAATACTAATTTTACTATATCCCAAATCTCAGAAAAAGGGTGCATTACGAGGGATTTCTAAATTATCGACAAAATATAACTTTTTTAACTAAAACTCATAATCAATTTAAGGAAATAGGGTGTCAACCATTAAAAAAAATGAAGAAAGGGTGCATAATGTGGGTTTTTTTCTTTATCAGCAAAAATAACTTTCTTTGACTAAAATTCGTAATCAATTTAAGATAATAGGGTGCATTGTGTGCAATAATACTAACTTTACTATATCCTAATCAAACCACTAAAAAAAAATTCTCAGTAAAACGGTGGGGTTTCTAAATTATCGGCCAAAAATAACTTTCTTTAACTAAAACTCACGATCAATTTTAGAAAAAAAGGTGTCAATCATTAAAAAAATTCTCTGAATAAAGGGTGCATTAGATGGGGTTTTTAAAAAACTTTTTTTAAATAAAATTCATAAGGAATTTAAGAAAACAGGCATTGTGTGCAATAATACTAAATTTATTATATCCTAATCAGATCACTCATAAAAAATTCTTTGAAAAAAGAGTGCATTACGTGGGGTTTCAAACTATCGGCAAAAAATAACTTACTTTAACTAAATATTCAATCAATTTTGGAAAAAATGGTGCATTGTATCGGCCATATATCCCATCCCCGTTAGTGCAACCTTGAAAGAACACTATTGTTTGACTATGCACCAGTAGGAACCACCTTAAGCCTTGAATAGGTAAATACGAGTCTTTGACAATTCTTCCCCAGACTAGTTTCTTCTGACAGTTTTTCCCTGGACAGTTATTCACACTGTGGAAACAATTGAACTCTTCCAATGTTTTCTAGTTTAGTTCTAGTTTAAGGCCTATAGCTCCTTGTCGGACACCTGGTCAATAGTATTTTTTCCAGCTCGTTCAATTAGTGGTTGCTATAATATCACACTATTCGTCATTGCGTACACCCAACTCTCATTTAACAGAACGATGCCAAGTTTGGCGTGGTTTGCCTCTGAAACAAGTTCCTTCCAGAGGACAATACTCCAAAGCTTCTTTTGCTACAGATCCGAATTCCTTTGGACAAATGTTGATTGTTTCCTACAATGAATGATTGATCCTTTTCGTTGCAATTGCTGTTATAGCATCTGTCTAGTTCTTGCTTTAGGAAACTTAGAATGAGGGCTTTGCTAGTGAACTAGCTTTGATTTCTTTTGCACAAAAGAACAACTTCTAGGGACCTTGGTAAAGAGAAGGCTATGCTATCGAACTAGGTTTGATTTCTTTAAAAAAAATAGGTAATATAGTCCAGAAAAGAATTGGGATGAATTTTTTTATTTTTTTCAACCTACCTAAAGGCCCTAGGGACTAGCCATAACTGGGCCGAGAATCATTTTTGATATGAGAATCATTTTAATATATACTATTTATATTATATGGGGTGTCATATAGCAGACCTATCACGCAATATTGAAAACCCTGTTTCAATTAAAGTTGATATGGCTCCACCGGGATTTGAACCCAGGTCGTCAGATGTGTTGATGACGTCATGCGTAGAAAAATCCACGCCTTAACCCATCAAGCCACCTGACCCCCCCAAATTGGAATGAATTACCACTAAGAAGAATTGACCAGAGAAGAACTGTCAGTAGAAGAATAACCCCAGGAAAAATTGGGTGGAAAGAATTCGCCACGAATGAGTACGTAAACCGGTTTTATGATGCATACAAGTTAGTCACCACAAGAACTAATGAAGGCTATGTTAGAGCACCGTTGATCAATACCATATTTTCCGAATAGTTAATTTAGATCATTGTAGATTAGCACAGGCCATGATGGACAATGATATCAAAATATATTATCGTCGCAGACCTTTAATATAACGTTTAAAACTAAAACCTCTGGATATTTCAACTATGTTTGATTACACGCAACACAACTTCTGTGCCAAGCATAACTATACTATAACGACTCGAACTTAAATAGTTACACAAATTGCAGTTTAAGCTCATCACTATCAATTCTATAGATGCAAAGGGATCTGGGGCCTCCATGTACTTTCAGTATTCTTGAGTTCTAGTGATCGAAATGAGCTCAAATTTTGAATATAAGCTTATGGCAAGTGCCCAAGAACAGTTCCTATGCTAAAGTTGGGCTAATATTATCCATTCCTGGTTCTTCTAATTACCAGACTTTCTTGGGTAACTCTCAAAATACTTTTCGGATTCTCTTCTAAAACTTTGATGTCCTACGTTTTTACACTATTTCAATTTCGTTGTACATATATTGTACAGAAAAAATAAATTAAATAATTCCTTTATTATTAAACAAGAAACCTGTACCTAGCCCCAATGTTCTTAGAATCCAATAATAAATAGAAATTATTCAAAATAGAAAACCTCACACACAAAATTTAGTGAACACTTTTTGGATTCAAAGTTCCTAAAATTTCGATAAACTCTACCTAGTTTATTTAGGGTTCTATGAACACCATTTTTCAGTTCGAAGAACCCTTAAAAAATTCTAATAAGCTCTGCTTGGCTAATTTGGACTCTTATACAGGGTTCATTAAACTCAAACTGAGGGGTGAACTTTTTTTTACGGTTCGACTAACACTTTTTATAGTTCCCCAGATTTATAGTGCATAATTATTACAATACTGAGGAGAAAAGGCTTGATATGAAGGAAAAAATATGCTATTTTTATCCATATGTTAATATATGAAATATGCTATCGATCAATTAACATTTGATTGCCTTAAATAAGCAATCACTTAAACATGAAATATTATGTAAGGAAATAATAATGACCTTTGAGCACAAATCAATTTTATCGATATGCTCCTCGTGTGTTCATTTATTATTTTGTTTATTGTTTGTCACTACAAGGTGCTCCAGCAGAGTTTTATTTTAAATAAAATGAGAGAAAAACGTGTTTCCAATTTAATCAATTTTCATTTTTCATTTTTCCCACTCTAGAAGTGTTTGTTGTACGGGTAATTTTATCTCTAAAATATACACCATAAGTATCAGTATCATTATTATTATTAATAATATTACTGGGCCTGGGATGAGTGTGAGGAGGAGAAGAGAATTATGTATAATAAATTGAGGCAATTTCTCATCGAGTGCTGGTAATATGAAACGAAACTTTTCCAAACGATAATTTAAATTCAGACAAATGTTTCCTTTCGTTGCTCGTTTTTTGGAAAATAGAAGAAAATTTTATATATTTTTAATATCAACAGTTGTTCAATAATTAATTTTATGTAATTTTATACATCATCCCTTTTTCCGAGAAACTTTCCACTTTAAGTACATAAACAAACACCATTTTCCATTTTCCATTTTCTATATTTCTGTGTGTGTATAGTAAAGAGTGTAGCCGGGAATTACGAATTGTAATAAATTCAATACGAAAATCACCAAATTTATTATTTTGAACCTAAGTTTTTGATTGCTTTAAGATTTTTTTCAACAAAAGAGAAAAGTACTGTGATTAGTCAAAAAATCAAAATTGTGAAAATGTATTTTGAAAGCACATTTTTGACCCGTACTTAATTTTTAAAACTGTACAATGAAGTTGTTTTGCAGACTGTCGTTCTAGGTCTTTATGTTGAATGTTCACTAGCTTTCGTGCAAGCTCTAATTTTATCGTAAGCAAAATCCAGTGGCTCCCATCTCTCTTCAAATAATTTCTATTGGCTTGTCTTTGGTTGCTTGAGACGTATTTCTACCTAGAATAACAAGAAATGTAGCGGCGACAATAGTTGTCGTTACTAGCAGCAGCCTTTTCTGACACCCGAAATTGATGTTCAAATAAGTTGACGATGTAAAATACTCTACATTTGAAACCCTCAAAACTCTTGCGTATCAGGGATATGATTTTATTGGGTACACTACACACACACAGTTTTTGATTCAGGCCATATGCATTCCTATCCGAGGAGTGAAAGGAGAAGGATTTTTCGGAAACGAGGAACAGGAATTAAAATGCCCTCTATTATGATTGGTGAGTAGTTTATTTGATTGATGTAAAAATTCTGGGCCCTAATACCTGGCATCAAGTTCAGAACAAAACAGTTTATCTTTCAATTTTGTTATATGATCTATAGTTATCCTGGAAAACACTTTCATCACGACACAAATGATCTTAATCAGTTAGATCTACTAATTCACAATAATGCCTTCTTGCTAGTCGTGGGGAAGTGACTCTTGCTCCCGCATATTCAGAAACAGTGGATGAAGTGTCTCTAAACGAGATTAATATGCGCTTTCAGGACCTCAGCAGTAATATTACCTATTGCACCGTTTTGGCTATTCTGTAGAGATCAGATGGTGCAATGATTTTTGTAGGTGAGCCTATTTTAATCGGAAGCTGTCTCATTGCCCTCACTTTCAATATTTCAACCCATCTTAAAAAGAGTAATGCCTTTCCACTTGCAAAAATCAAATCCTGAATCCCTCCTGGACTAGTTTCTCTTAATTCAAAATGTTTTCAACTGAGGATATTTTTATTTTTATTGATATTTAATACGTTTTAAATCCTAGAGAAAAGTATTTTGAAGGGATTTTTGTTACTCTTCTACAATATAAATTTTGTCATGTGCATGTGCAATCTATCATGGAATTACCTTTATTGGATGTTGGAAATAAAAAATATCATTAAAAATCGATGATTGAAAAAAAAGAATGATGAGGGAGAGGCTGAGCTGAAGAAAAGTATAATTCACAATTAGGAACGTCAACCTCAACACATATGATATCAATTTTAATGTTACTTTTTTCGTTTTAGAAACATTGTCTACTACATTACGGTATTCTTAAAATCATCCAATCAATTTTTGTTATTTTTTTCCAAAATCGTGATTAATATAATTTTCTTTTCCATTTAAAATTATTTCCATACGACAGATAATTGTTAGAATTACCTAGGATCACCTGTCCACTTCTGACGTCGCTCCGTCTAATTAGAGGTGCAATTATTTATAAATGTCACGTTCCGCCTTTTAAAAAACTCCTTTTGCCAAGTATTTAGCCAAATCAGAGTTCACATTTTTAATTTGGGCGATGTTGATTTTTGTACCCATTCCTATACTTGAACTTTTTTTAAAGTTCAAGTAAAAGTCTATGGCTAGGTCAATAGAAGAAGTGCGATCTTCTACTTCTTTTCCTACCCAGAAAATTAAAAATACTGAATTTTTAGATAATGTATCTAAAACAAATTTGTGAATCTTAAATTTTAATTATTAGTTAAAATTACTAAAAATAATAGTTATTAGATCTTACAAAAACAGTAATATACTGTTAACTGAAATCAATAGTTTTGAACACGATTTTTATTCAAAACGCGTAAATACAACTTGCAGTTCACCTATCTATCCAATATATTTCAATCTAAGGTAAGATTAATTTTTAGATAATTTATCTAAAATTTGCAGTTAAAGGCAGTGAACTGAAAATTTAGATCAAAGCAATGAACTAATAAAATCAGTGGATGACGTTTTGTTCTATTTTCAGATAAATGATGTTATTTTCAGTTTCCAAAGTTCCATGTGTGGTCATACCATTAAATAAATTTACAATCTCTAAACGAATTCTTACTTAAGACCTTGTCAACAATTCATAACCACGGTTTCAGAAATTTTTATCGGAAACTGGAGAATTGCGAATATTTTTTGCATGTTTCTCAACGAAGAAATCAAAATTTTAACGAGAGAAGGCCGGTGCAGGGCTTTTATGGCCAAATCTATATATTTTGAGACTAAACAAAATTTACATTTCGACAAGTCGCCAAGCTCCTAGTTTTTCAACACCAAGGAATACGGAATCGTTAAGCAGAGAGACAGAAACTATCCAGTTGACCAACTTCGAACAAAAATATAAAAAACGTAGTTTTAGTTAAAAATCTTGGTTTTGCGGTAACTAGAAATCACCGAAATCACCATATGTATTTTTTGGCACATTTAGGCTCGTAAGAAAAGACTGAATCAAAGCTTGCACATTTTACTTTTGGGTGATTTTTGATGGGGCACTCGGTCAACTGGATAGTTTCTTTTTATGTGCCCTTAAGGGACCAATGAAATTTATTTATAGTTTTTGGTTTGTATTGTTTCAAATAGCAAAGTTTTTGCTTTTATTTCAGTAATTCTTGGCATATTTTGACCTTTTGGAAGAGACCAGTATTGAATTCAGAGTGGGCGCTGGGATACTACGTCCACTGAGAGTTTAATTTTTTTAACGTTTTGAATGTTTTTGTAAGTTGAAAATGGTTGTCTAGGTAAGAAAATTCTAATTTCACTCTTAGGTGCCCCAGGTACTGTTATACTTTCGACACTTGTTTCTGAACAAAAAGTTTGAAAATTTTTGAATAAGTGACCAACTTTTGGATCAGAAACTAGGGTCTACCATATTCTGAAGCAGAACAGACACTTTATTCGCAATATGATTTTAATTATCTACCCAAGCCGGGTGTATATAATCGGTGACGCAAGAGTCGGCCCCAGACACTCGGTCAGGTATCACTTTGTAGTATTCAAAAAAAAATCGGGATACGATGGGATTTTTAACCTAATTTTAAACTGAACAAAATTGGTCCTTCAGAAAGTCCCTTAAGTCAAAGTGGCAATTACAAATCTAGGACTGGGGTTACGGAGTGGCATTTTGGTTAACTAAAACTGAAAATTGAAAAAAAAAATCCAATTCACAACTGCAGCAAACCTTCCAGATCACAAAAGGGTTTCCTGGAAATGTCGGTTGACCGGATCAATTATGAAAAATCATGATCAAAATTTTGAAATTCATATTTTTTATGATAGTTGGACTATCAAATGGCATTGCTAGTTTTTTATTTAAATTCCCTGGTGTGTCCATAGCAGTCCGCGGAAGTTGCAACCAAACCAAATTGTTGACACTGAAATTCGAATATTTTCAAATCGCTATAACTTCCGTTCTATTTGAGAGATTTTTTTAAAAAAAGAATTAAAGTTTTTGAAAGCTTATAGATGAAACTTAATTCTATAAATAGTTCAAGATTTTGAATTTATAAATCGCTTTGGATTTGAAAAAATAAATATTTGAAGTGACTTTAGAAAATTTTTTTTTGGGTAAGTCACTGCCTTTGAGCGTGAATAATGAAACCGCTCATTTTCAACGCCTTGCACAAAACTTGACTAACTTTTTGTTCAGAAACAAGAGTCAATGGCGTCTTAGGCCGTTTGTTGTTTTTAATCATCTGGAATAAACTAGCATTTGTCGCTAAATAAGCTAGTGATTTGTCACCCAAGCTGTGGTACAGTCGGCGGTGCCGAGTCGGATACCACCCGCTCATAAAATTACTAATAACCATGCGTCGTTGATTTTAAAAATAAGATTAGTAATAAGCAGTAATATAACTTAAACAATTGTTGTTCTCACTTCAACTGATAACTTTTCAAAATGAAAAGAACCGCGTATGTTAAAAATATAATTTTTATTACCGTCGGATGTTGATTCGTTGTTGAAGATAGAAGCATAAACTTGAAAATGCGTCGGAGCTTTCTTCTAATCTCAAAAATGTAAACTTATAAAATATTCATAGCAAAAATATAATTCAAGATTTACAGCGTACTACTTTTTTAAAATGTAACGACCTGTCATGCGAAAATTGTAAAAAAAAAAACTAAAAACTCACCTTGAAAAATGCACCTTTTTCGTTATCCCGACGGGAACTCGTAATAATTATTGTCATAAATTTACTCCAAAATCAATTTACAAAATATAATAAAATTTTATTACATTTTCTGAAGGCTCTCTTTTTACTTTTATGATGTAACAACAAAAAATGCAATTCCTCAACTGCACAAAACTTAAAGTGAAACGGAAGATCCCTTTCGTTCCCTTTAAAAAAATAATAACCTATTTTTGTGTCGGGATAGTAGAGTAGGTATTGTAATTTATTATTAAAATTCAATGCATAATAAAATAATGACACATTTATCATCATTTCGCAGCATCTAATAAAATAGTCAGAAATCAGGGTGAAGAGCGAGATTTTAATTAATTTCATAAATAAATTGTGCGCCTGCAAGTGAAAAGTGAGTGAAATGACAGCGAAATTAATGAATTAATCAATGAAAACAAATGAAAAATGTAATATTTAAATTTCACCGAGAGAAATAATTAGTCGAAAAATCATAAATACGTCAACATATAACCACAATATGCTTAATTTATAATTACAAAATGTATAATTTTTCCACTTCTCACTCGCTCGATTCGATTCGAGTAGAGTTGCGTTGCGTTGCGTTGGAGAAGGAAAAATTCCCCCTGAATCCACTCCAGCACAAACACAACATTAATCATCCTCAGTTTAAACATATTTTATTGCTGTGCTCTTCTCTCTCACTCGCACCAATGGCGGCAGAGTATGCAAAGAGATGGAAACTATAGTCGTTTCGTTATAATTTCACTTTCAAACAACCTCATCTCGCTCAACTGCTATTAAAATGCTTTATGGCCGGCAACCAATGCTTTATTACCCTCTTTTACATACACATTATTATACGTAGTCATAAATTAATTTGTGTGATAAAGATAGAAAGATTATTGTTATGAGAAAGTAATAAAAGTGTCCGCCTCTCGTACCAGAAGAGATTTTCTGTATGTTCTGAAATTTTATTTTATTTTATGGTATGCGAATATCACTTCTTGAGTAGAGCACAAGCGGAGATATATGTGTGGGAGAGAAAATAAATAAAATTATGGCAGTCAATCTGTTGGTGCTGCGAGTTTGGAAACCGTTTCAATGTTTTCTTGATTTGTTTTTCATGTTTATGACCATGCTCTGCTCTGTGATGATGCTTCAGTGAGGGTGTTAGGTAAGTTTTATGATATTTTTATATATTATTTTTACGATTATTTTTTATAGTTATATTTTTTTGGTTAATTTCTTAATCTTTTGAGATGCATATACATAGTGTGTGGACAGTCCAGACTTCAAAAAGTCTGGACGTTTGCCTTATTTATCGTTTATACAGGGTTTAACACTACCGTATAAAAAATAAGTAAAAATATTACCTAACATATTTTTTCATCTGCAATTATATTATTTTTTAAAATAATCACAAATTTCTGAACGAGCCGAAAACAGATGCCATATTGCAAATCCCTTTAAACACACTACAGTTAAAAGTGTTAGTGGTATGTTTCTGCACTCTCTCTGGACTCGATCAACTGGTAGTCTGTATAGTCTTCTCGCTGTCTGCAAGTGCAGACTATGTGCAGATTATCCATAGGGAGTGTTCATTAGTTTATAGCTCGTTACTTTAACCACTGACTGCCCTGGTGGCTTGATAGGTAGACCGATGCACTACCAGGGTACGGGTAAATCCGGCCTGTGGCGATTGAATTAACTTGCGTTTTTTCATCGTTGTCGAGAAGGTTAATTACTTCGTGTGCGCTATTATTAATGAATAATAGAGTAAGCAAGGTGATTTCCGACATGCATCAAAAATATACTTGCTGCAAAAACTTAAATATGGGATAGAAGGTGTTTGAAGAATGGGGTTCATATCGAAGAGGTTAGTCAGTTTCCTCGCAGCAAAAATTGAACACAACTTGATGGGCTCAATGAACTGTACTCATTAGCATAACCATTAAAAAGATGTGGTGATTCAGAATCCACTATAAGCTGTAGGTCCACTAATACCTAGAAATTTATTTATTTATTACTTTAATCAAGCTAGGTGTAAGAGGAATGAATGGATTAAATATAGAGATAAGTGGTCAGAAATGCTTTACTTTTACTTATTCACTTATGAGCTTATGGTGCCCTGAGTTGACACAGCCGATCAATATTGTGATTCGATCTCATTTTCCTTTGCGGCTGCTAATAGGCACCCCATGCATCGTAGCGTACACCCAACTCTGACTTGATAGAACTGCGCCAAGTTCGGGGAGGTCTACCTCTGAATCCACTTCCTTATTGAACGGCAATACTTCAAATCTGCTTTTACTACCTATCCGGATTCCGTTGGACCTCTTCGTCACCTGATTTCTATCTCCATACTAGTTATACCACATTGCGGTCATAATTTCTAACTTCAGCAATCATAAGTTCAGCAATCATAAAGAAACATTGAAGCTAAAAACAATCCCCAAAAACATTTAAGAATATTTAAAAATAGGTCGATTTTAGAGCAAACATTTGGTATATGCAGATAAAATCTTGATTAAAAACGCTTACTACTATAATAAAATTTAAAAAAATATATACTTTTGGGGTTCAGAAAAAGCTTTTTTCTACTGATTCCCTGAAACCTTTTTGGGACAGTCTAAACTTATAGAAAATGTAGATGTCTATGAATGTCAAATACTCAAATATTTTGATTTTTTTTCGCAAATTAAAGGGTTAGCTTTTTTGAGTGGTGCATTTACCCTCGTTGGGTTTTCACCTCGCTGTCCCTTTTTTGTACTGTAACTTCTTAAACAGTTTCCTAGGGCGGGTTTTCAGGGAATATTTCTGCTGACAATATGGCTCCCATCCTCCATTGCCGATTCGATCTCTAAATTCCGTCATCATTTTGGGAAAACCTTTCAGAACTCTGATCTTCGAAAAAACTCTCAGTTCTGGTCTTCAACAGCTAGAACAAATTACGGCTTTTAAATTCCGAGATCCACATCATGTTATGTCCAAAATAGCATAAACATGAGTTGGTCAAACGCATCAATTAAATTATAGAAACTTATACTTCTTTTTGCACCTTATTCCTATTACCTAGTGTAGTACTCAGTGGTAATCTGAATCATCGTCAGTCAATCTCACAACACATAACCTTTGCAGATGGTGTAGTTTGATTTTTAATGTGCTTGCTTCCCTTTTTGTACCCGAAAAAGACTACCGTACGTAAGTATTTGCCCATAAATAAGAATGCAGATTCAGGAGTACTTGAATTTCAACATCGGGTTTTTCTTCCGGTACGAAAATACTGTCCTAAGGCAAGGCATGTTTTAAATAATCTCTTTTTGAGCTATTGGTTTTTTAGCTGAGCTTATGCAGTCTAGTATAACAACCAGATACCTTACTTTTCAAGTCAACTGTACTCGTTAAATTAAGAGAGACTGTTCTATAGGTTCATATATTATGGTTCATAGTTTGTAGTTCGTCCTCTGACGAATCTTTTAAATTTCACTTGAATTTGAAATTCAAGAAAAAAAACAATCTGGTTTAAAATAATTGACATTAACCTGTATACAGATGAATGCTAGTTATTTGAAACTAGATTGCCTCCACAACCAGTGTTGAATCCAGAGATAACTGCCAGGGGGGGCTCAGTATGAAAATTCCGCCCTAACCTTTGGAAACGCTGATAATGAAAAGCCAACAGTATATAGGGCGCAATTTATAATTTAAAGGCGTAATTTACGCAACTTAGAAACCATTTTCAGCTTATAAAATTATTGAAGAAGTATTAAAAAATGTTTTTCCTCACAATCTCAAGGGGGCTGTGCCCCCTNTAAAATTATTGAAAAAGTATTAAAAAATGTTTTTCCTCACAATCTCAAGGGGGCTGTGCCCCCTCAGCCCCCCTCTAGATTCAGCACTGTCCACAACGATAAAATGAGATATCAATTGAGGGCTCAAGCGATAGCATACAATGTAGCCGCTACTTGAGGTCTCACATTCCCAACGGAATTTTTTATTTGTAGTTCGAATAAAAATCGATTGATATTTCAGAAAAGTTCATCACTATATCTAAAATTTAAGTATGTACCGAAAATTATTAAAATTTGCTTATAATTCAGGTATTTCACAAGAAATTGCAGTTTTAGTTGCAGAAAGTTATTTTTGGCGAGAAGTTTTTAGTAATTAGCATGCCTATAAAAAGGTGCATCGATTGTTGCAGCACAATTTCTAGTCACCCACTTTGGTTCGATTTGAAGCTCTTAAATTCAGTGGGCTGAATAATTTTATCAATATTATTCAGCCCACTGAATTTGAAAGCTTCAAATCAAGTCAAAGTAGGTGAACTAGAAATTGTGCTGCAACATTCGATGCAGCTTTCAACAGCCATGGTGATTGGGATATAGTAAAATTAACATTTTTGCACACAATACACCCCTTTTTCTCAAATTGGTTATGAATTTTAGTAAAAGACAGTTATTTTTTGCGACAATTATATAACCCCACATAATGCACCCTTTATTCAAAAAAGTTTTTTATGATTACGATACAATAAAATTAACATTATTGCACGCAATGCACCAAATTAATTATGAAGTTTAGTTAAAGAAAGTAATTTTTGCGCTAATTTAAAAATTCCACGTTATGCACCCATTTTCAAAGTATGCATTTTTTTATTTCGCCCAAAAATTTCAAGACAATATTTTTTCGGCTAGATGTCCCAAATATTTTTTTATGATTCGGCTAAAGGTCCAAATTACTTTTTTCTGTTCGGCCAAATGGGATTCAGTCATATGTTATTCCGCCAAACGGCCTTAGGCTATATGGCATTCGGCCAGGTGTAACATTTTTTTGGTATCTAATGAAAATCATCTGGGCTTTTATTTTCAGTTTACTGCTGAAGCTTCGAACTTCATGACTTATAAGGGCCTAGAAATCGTTCAGGCAAAAATGGCATTCAGTTTACAATCAAACATAATTCAATCATCTGAAAATTTCTTCTGGTATAGTTATTATAGATAAATTTTAGTTATTAGTTATAGAATACTGAAAATCTGGGGAACTCTAAAAAAGTGTTCATTGAACCCTAAAAAAAAGTTCAGCAGTGGAACCTCGATTAGAGTTTGTTGAACCCTAAATAAGGGTTCAAATTAGCCAAAAAGAGTTCATTTGGATGTTTTTTTTAAGTTCTTCGAACTCTAAAAAGGTGTTGAACTGAAGCCTAAATAAAGTATGTAGACTTTACCGAAATTTTGTCTTCTTTGAACCCAAAAAGGTTCCGTCAGATTTTGAGTGAATGAAGTTGAGTATATATAACAAATTTACTAAAACTGGTCAGTTTTTACGTCCCCTAAATCATCTAAAAGTAATTTGCTATTAGGAGAAGAGCTAAGTGTTTTTTTTTCTTTTCTATATAGAGATGCTGCATAAAATGATAAAAAGTTCAATTCAATGCAATGAAATACATAATAAACCAAACAGAAGTTCAATCTGACAATGAAATTGAAACTAGCTGATAACGAGAAAAATAAAACCAGAACATCATTGATTTGTTTATGGGCGTTTGTTGCGCGCGTTGTGGTGTTTTATGTTCGGCATCGCATTTCAGTACTTCACTCATCCAAGGGCAGTCGAAGTGATTTGAGCTCCTTATCTCTTACACTACTCCCGCTTTGACATGACTTGTCAGTTGTCAGCAAAAAAATAAATTCGTGGCGCCCAAAATGCGCCAACATTCCGATATTTCTGCATTTATTACCATTTTTATTTCTCAATAATTATCATATTTTGACTTTCTTTGTAAAATTAAAATTAAATATCGTCTCCCGAAAAAATACAGAAAATAAAATAAATAAATAATATGGAATGAGATGATGAGTGACAACCTAATCGTGGTATGAATATTTAAGTTCTAATAAACAATCACGTCTCACTTTTTACATATTTGTCAATCATCGTGTTCGACTGACAATGAAGGTGACACATTGTGTGAATTTTATTTGTTTTTATCCATAAACGGTAACTCAGGCCAATAAAGTAGAAAAGCGATTTAGAGAAAAAGAGCAATTAAAATTTCCTGTTTCTTTTATGAAAAATGCATCATGATGAAATGAATGACGACGACGCCTGGTGGTTTTTTGTTGTCTAAAAATAAATAAATAACATCGTGGTTTTTTCTGCACAAAAAAGATGAGAAAAGACCACCTACAAATTCTGCAGTAAATTATTTTGATATCATAATAATATTTTTTAAATACCAACACACTCCGTACCGTAAATATTTACAACATAACATTTAAATGTTATTTTTTATGTGTAAACTGACTATAATTGTTTCGCCATTTTCCCTTTTGTTGATAATTTTCACCTTATTATATTTTTATTGTTTATGAAATACGAACTGAAAAACTGAGTGAACCGCAAAATCAACCGTACTTTGCTTTTTTCCACAATTCAAAGTTGTGCGTTCGGAGTTATCTATGAATAAAAAGCTTAGTAAGCAACCAGAGGAGTGCTGGATATCAGCCAGCGACGGACCATCGCTCTATTTCCTTCAATATTTGCAGCACATTTGAACATCTTTATTGAACTGGTAATCGCGTATCTCGTCCCAAACCACTTCAAAATTCATGATTATAATTTAAGGATACTCATCACTATGAGTCTGCATACCTCTGCAACTTCCGGCCATTGTAAACCTAGATTGTATACTATAAGAGAAATCAGAAATTATCTAGTATTGCTAAGTATTGTACGGGTAGACGCTTTCCATAAAAGCCACTCTTTTTATAAGAAAATTTAGATACTTTACTGACTTTTCGCCTTATCACCTTATAACCATTGGGATGTTAAACTGCCTCTATTAGTACGACAGAGTGCCATTTGCTTCAAGTCCCATATTGTTGAAAGAAGAGCTGCCACTTTGAACTGCCCAAGCTTTAGCTTCCGCCAGCGTTGAGTGACGCCAGGTGTTTTTCGGTCGTCCTCTTCTTCTGCTACCTTGTGGGTTGTACACAAGTGCTTGGTGACAAACTTCTTCGGGACTTTTCATGAAAGTGTGCCCAATCCAACCAAATTTCCTCCTATACGTATTTCAAGATTGATATCCTTCTGTTCAGTTCTTTGCCAAAATTCTTCATTGGTAATGTGGTGTGGCCAAAAGATACGTAAGATTTTGAGAAGACAACGGTTGAAAAAGACTTTTTATCTTTCGTTTTATGTCCTCTGTAACGAGCCAGGTCGCACAAACATATAACAGTACAGACAGTACGCATGATCTAAATATGTTGATTTTAGTTCTGGTGCTATA
>JXPH01002528.1:1330-17514 GCA_001014845.1 Mochlonyx cinctipes | reverse complement strand
GGAGCCTATAGTAGGCTTTTGTCGATTGAGCTCAAAATTGATAAGCTGATATGGGACAATGATTAATGTCCATGACCCAAATTTCAGCCGTTTTGGTTGATTACATCAGAATTTATTTCGATTTTTCATTGAAATCACTTATTTATATGAGAGTCTATAGTAGGCTTTGGTCGAATGAGCTCAAAATTGATAGGCTGGATTGTGACAAAAATTCATGGCCATGACCAAAATAAATTTTAGCCATTTTGTTTGAATACCTAAGAATTTATTACGATTTTTCATTGAAATTACCAACATTTGTATGGGAGCCCATAGTAGGCTTTGGCTGATTTGACTCAAAATTGGTAGGCTGATTTAAGACAATAATGAATGTTCATGACCAAAATTTTATCCAATTTGATTGATAACGTTAGAATTTATTTCGATTTTTTCATTGAAATCACAAACATTTGTATGGGAGCCTATAGTAGGCTTTGGCTAATTAAAACCAAAAACAATAGGGTTCTTAACATAAATATTTGAAAAATTTCCTGAAATTTACAGTTCGATCGGTCAATAATTGCGACCGCTATCGTTGGAGAAAAAGCGTTCACAATCGACAATCTACGCAATGTACAAACCGACATACAGACATCCAACCAATTTTGATCGCAAATGACTTCTAGAGGTCTAAAACTTATTTTAAAAGTGAAATGTGTGATTTCGATTTTTTGACTAATTACTATACTTTAACTTTTTTAAAGAAAATTTAAAGTAAAAACTATTAGCTGTCATCAAAACATTTTCCTGTCCTAAAGAACTAAACTAAAATTCTCTAGGCACAGATTAGACGCAAAAATATGTGACTAAGTGCACCTAATACAAAGTCGCACTCGTTCTTAGGGGACATTTGCCCATGGACGCAGACGTGAAATGTTTCACGGGATATTTAGTTCCAATTTGCATGCATTACCTACATTACAAATGTTAAATCTCTAAACAAACAAATAAATTTAGAAGATTTTCATTTCGTTCTTTTGGCAATGTCGTTAAGTCTTTTTGTTGTCGAGGGGGCAGTCAAAATAAAAAAATAAAATAAAAATTATGTGTTATTTTATAGTTTTAAAATTCCTTTTTATATAATTACATTTAAAAGCCATAAACAAGTTGTAGGCATTTTTCTTCAGCTGTGCATTTTCTCCGGTGCTAAATTTCTACTCTACTCTAGACTTTATAGCAGAAGCGAGATTTTTTTTATTTTATTCCATTTTGTTGTTCTGTTCAAATAGATTAAAGAGCAAAGAATGACCACTAGATCCGATGCTTAATTTCAGTGTACTCTCTACACTTTACTCCTATTTGTTTCCATGCACCTATAAATATATCGAGGTGGTTTGTTGGGTTGGCACCCAGAAGGAGAAAGAAGAAGAAGAGTGTGTGTATGTGCTACAAAAATGATGATAATGGCCAAAAGCTTTATATCTACATATGTAATGTTATATATTGTGTGGATGGTGGCATGCTTAAGAGACCATTATTTTAAAAATTGTGAGCATTTTTTACTTTTGCTTGCTGTAAGGGTATTTTATTATACAAACACATTAGATTTCAATATAAACTACCGTCATGCCACCACCGTTTATTTTGATAGGTGAAAATATATTCTTATTTTAGTTGACCATAACATAAATGTCTATAAATATTTTTTCTTTTTTTTGGAATGGAATAGAATAGAGTAAAGTCTACGATCTAGAGGTATATATTTTATTATAGCGGCACACTATTCGATTGAATACTTTTTATCTTTCATATACACCAAACATGATTTAGTGCTCCACAATTCTATTCCAATGGCATCCAGAATCCAGTAGAAATAATAAAAATAAAATCTCCACACCATCCAGTTCAGCTATAGGAGCAAAGCCAGAACGAGAATGTGAAAGTCGAAATATACAATCGTAAAAATGTTATCAATTTTATAAATGTAATAGTCAATAATGTTCTGAAAAATGCTAGTCTATTTTCTCTTTAATCTCAGCCCAACCATCTTTGAATCCATCCTATGAAATGTTTATTCGTTGCAGCTTCATGTTACTTTTATGTGCTTTTTTGATTTTGAAATGTAAAAATAAATCATTTTTATCGTCGAATTGATGGATAAAATAAATTGAGAGAAATGTGCTTTGAAAAGATATCGAATAGTAAATGGGATATGTAGGAAAAACAGCAATAGTAATGGTGCTAAATGTTATCATATGGGTAGGGTATTTTAGATTTGATAGTAAAATGAGGTGGCCACCCAAAATGTGTAGAACAGGCATAAGGCTACTATTGGGGCTATTTAAAATACACCTCGGCAAGAATATATTAAAATATAAAAAGTAGGAAAACACAAAGTGGATTATACATATAGCTTTTCTTTTTTATTTATTGTGTATTTTATGATAGGACCTCGATTTATTAATAAATAACTATTATAAGGCCTATAGTACCCTATTGAGACCAGGCGAGTCCTCATATTTCAGAGGACTTTCTAGGTATTGGTGGACCTACAACTTATAGTGGATTCCGAATCACGACAACTTTAATGGTTATGCTAATGAGTTACCAGCTCATTGAGCCCATCAAGTCATGTTCAATTTTTATTGCAAGAAAACTGACTAACCTGACACACCTCCACAATCATAGGTTATATAATATATAATTGTAGACTAGTATATGAACCCGTCAAAATTTGAAGATGTTGAATTCCAAGTCAAAAATAGTTATTTTTACAAATAAGGGAGCTTAAAATGTTCCATTGTGCTTGGATACTTAAACACCTTAAAATTATCTTTTATTTATTTATTTGTTTCTAATGTATCTGCAGATTTCACATCCTTTGAAGGATACATTGTACAATTTTAACTTCCTTACTCAACTATTTTTGATACTGTAGAAGAGGACCTTAAAGCACTCAGTATCCTGAGTTTTCTTGATGCTGCAGTTCTCTATATCTTAAATTGTTACATTGCAAGCCAGCAGACGCGGGTTTTGACACTGGTCATAAGCAAATCGGATGTGCTCTTGGAAAGTTATTGCTAAAAGACGACAATTACAGCTTATTATGGTTATTATGGTTGGGATTTTATTACTACTGAGTATTAATCACTTTTCCAACCTTTACATTGTTGAAAAAATCACTGAAACAAACATTATTTCACTTTATTTTTACTAAAAATACTCTTGTTTTTCTAACGAACGAATTTCATTAATATTTGCTGCTTGTTGCTGTTGTAAGGTTCTCCAACGGAACAAAAAATCAAAGGAAAAAATCAAATGATGCACATTTCAATTTTTGTGGTAATTTTCAAAACGTTACAGTATCGCTTTCGAAAATCCTTCTGACATGATATTTATATCAAAATCTTCGTATACTCACCATCTTTAATATGTTGTATTTTAATTTTTTATCNTGCTGCTTGTTGCTGTTGTAAGGTTCTCCAACGGAACAAAAAATCAAAGGAAAAAATCAAATGATGCACATTTCAATTTTTGTGGTAATTTTCAAAACGTTACAGTATCGCTTTCGAAAATCCTTCTGACATGATATTTATATCAAAATCTTCGTATACTCACCATCTTTAATATGTTGTATTTTAATTTTTTATCTGGAATTTTGTTTTTGTTTGGTCAAAATTTGCGAATGAACAAAAAATGGAGCGTGACTTAGGTTGCATTTTTGGCTGTTTTTTGACAATTTTTTTTTTACATTTTATCAAAAATTAAATGATTGATTATTAATGCTCTAAGCGTCTTACATAAGTTTTTAAAACACACCAAAGCTCTATGTGTTACCATTTTCTCAGAATCTTTACTCAAAGTGACAAATTTGGACCTGACATGGATAATTATTATAGTAATGGTAGGTGTATGCATATTTCACAGAGTGACTGTACTGTGTTCTATTTATAGAAATATCGATAATTCAGATTTATTACAAACTGAAAATCAACAATCCAATTTGATAGAACACAGCAGCAGCTACTGGGAATCGAACCCAGAACCTAATAGATGCGGGGCTGGCGTGCTAAGCACTAAACCAACTCTTGGTCAAAAATCGATTTGAGGTCATACGACGGAAAATTTGAAAGCGGAATTTCGAAAGACGGAATTTGGAAGGCTGCAAATAAAAAAGCAGAAAATGCATAAGGCGGAAAGTTCATAAGGCGTAATACTCAAAAGACAGAAAACTCAAAAAGCGGAAAACTCAAAAGTCCAAAAATAACGGGGACCTGTCGAGTAAACATTCATTCGCGCATCTGTCCTGGAAAGCTTTCAAGAACGACAAATCAGCTCAAAAGTTGGCATAGCAGATGGACAAATCTTGCAGTCACACACCATCTAAGCGTTATCCGTATGGCTGATGATTAGAAAGGAACAGCACTATTAATAAGCTTCACTTTCATATCCAAAATTTGGATATGAAAGTGAAGCTTCTTCATTTAATGACAAAAGATACATTGATGATGATAAATTGTACGAAAAGGCTGTTCAGATAGATAGATGGTCGAGTCTAGACTATATCGATATAAATTTTTCAGAAAAATACAGAAAAAATTATTGAGAAGCTAATAAACTGGAACTTATAACTAAATAAGCTAAAAATCCGCCTTTTGAGTTTTTCCGCCTTCTGAATTTCTGCTTTTGACCTTTTCCGCCTTTCAACCGTTCTGCCTTTTGATTTTTGGCCTTCCAAATTCCGTATTTTGAAATTCCACCTTATAATTTCCTGCCTTCAGACATTTGCCCCAAAAATCAATTTTGAAAAGGCTCCGCAAAAATTGTATAGAGTAATCAAAGAAAGTCTGGGGATTGAAAGCAACAGGAACGAATAATATCATCCCAAATTTAGCATATGAACTGTTCTTAGGGACTTACCAAAAGCTTTTATTTCAAATTTGAGCTCTCAAATCCCGACGTACCAATTTTTTTACGAACTGTTCTTGGATACTTATCAAAAGATTTAAACAAATATTAGCTGATACAGATCACTAGAACTGAATATTTCTAAAAACTCCTCGTACATAGAAGGCCTCAGATGCCAATGTCTTAGGGTCAAACTTTTTAAGGATCTGTTCTTGGAAACTTACCAAAAGTTATAAGAAGAATTCTGGCAGTTTCTGGTTCATAGGAGGCCTCAGATCCCGATGATCTAGGTTCAAACATTTTTAGGAACTGTTCTTGGATACTTGCCAAAAGATTATAGGCTCTCAAAATTGTGAGTGGCCAAAAATTTATTTTGAACGGCCAAATTATCTTCATTTTATCGAGAATGGCAAGTGCTAGACATTTGAATAAATGCTGAATAATACATCAACATTTGTTTGAGGGCACATGGGGGCCTTTGTCGCTTGAACTCAAAATTGGTAGCTTCACAATAATCAAAGTCAATGACCAATTCCATCGAATAGAATTTATTTCAAGTTTTCTTTGAAAACACCTAAACGTTTGTATGGAAGCCCATAGTAGGCTATAGCTAATTGGGCTTAAAATTGATAGGTTGCTTTGAGACTATAATTACTAGGCGGATCAAGAAGTGTGGAATAATCCTAAAAGATTGATTGCCAATGTTCAATTTAAAGTGAAATTGAGGGAGCTAGCTGAGACCAAAAAGATGTCGTATGGCAGTGCGTTGAATATCATACATGATATTTTGCGTATGAAGAAGCTCTGCACGCGATAGGTGCCCCGTTTGCTCTCAGAGGACCAAAAACGAATTTAAGTTACGACTTTCCAGCAGAATTTGGCAGTGTTTAAGCAAAATTCAAAGGAGAACAATGGGCTTCTCCGAGTGAAAGTGCTCCGAAACGTCCAAATACACAGCAATGGACTGAAAGGTTATGGCCTCCGTATTTTGGGATGCGCGTAGAATAATATTCATCGACTATCTTGAAAAAAGTAAAACCATGACTGGCGCATACTGTTCATAATAATTGGATCATCGCATTTGAAGAAAAAAACATCCTCTATCATCACGGCAGTGCGCTTGCTCATTCAACGTTAGTTGCGCAAGCAAAATTGCACGACATCGGATTTGAACTGGTTCCTCAGCCAACATATTCGCCAGACCTGGCCTCCAGCAAGTTTTACCTGTTTCCAAACCTGAAGAGATGGTCCACCGGTAAGCAAATTCACTCAAATGAAGTCGGCATAGCTGAAACTGAGGGCTATTTTGGAGAGCTTCCGAAGGATTACTTTTTGGACAGGATAAAAAAGTTAGAAAAACGTTGGACTCGCTGTATCGACTTAGGTAAAATGAATATATTTTGAAAAATAAAACCAAATTTGGACAAAAAAATGTTTTCTTGTTTCACTTATTCAACACTTCTTGATCGACCTAGTACTGTCTAAGAGCAAAAACTTATATTCCAAATTTGAGCTCATTCCGATCACTACTATTAAAGAGTGCTGTGGAAGTTCCTGGTACATAAAAGCCCTCTGATCCCGTTGCCCAAGCAAGGGTCAAACTTATTTAGAACCTGTTCTTGGATACTTACCAAAAGCCTATATTCCAAATTTGAGCTCATTTCGATCACTAGACCTCAAAAACTCTGCAAGTTCGTAGGAGCCCTCAGATCCCGATGTCCAAGAGGCAAACATTCTAAGAAACTGTTCTTGAATACTTACCATAAGATTATGTTTCCAAATGTGAGCTCATTTGGATCATCAGAACTCAAGCTTTCTGGAAAATTCTGGTGAGTTCAGCCCATTAACGAACTCGTCCTTACTTTTATTGAGCAGCCTCGACACAAAACTTCAGCTAAATCTGTTGAAAATTACGCGAGTCATTGTGCTGACAAACACACACACAGAGAGACTTTTTTTCAGACCATTTGGAGCAACTTTTCACGAGGAACCATTTTTTCAAATTTTATTGAACAGCTTTTCTTCTCTATCTGTAGATAAGATGGGAGAGAGAAAGACTAACTAAAACCACATAAATCTATTCAACTCTTCACGACCGACGTTCTTCAGAAACTTGCAAATAAGAAAGTTTTTTTTTTTTAAATATAGTTGATTATAATAATGAACATAAAAATTTACGAGCACATTTATTTAAAAAAATATATTCAAAATGACATTTGCATGAAACGAAAATGTCATACGGAGAAGATATATATGATAATTGCACATTCTGTAGGACGAATGGCCAAAAAGTTTTTATCATCATATCATAAGCATACTTCGCAAACATATTTTTTTTTGCTGTGCTATGCCATGAGACGAGAGTTCAAGTTGAGATATCGTCGTCCTGATGGAAAAAAGTATCCCGCAAAAAAGAACATCGCATATAATATGAAGATGATGTATTTTTGCACATGAGAATAAAAATTAAATATTTCATCGTGGCTGATGGGAGGAATGGAGAAATACACACACTCATTGTTTCTGTTCTGCTTCCATGCAAAAAATCCTTGGATCGCACGATTTTATTTATCATTCGGGTTTATTTTAAACGTGATTGGTCCATTTTCATTCTCCTCGTCAAAATGTTGTTGCTTTTTCGTCAAAATGCCAGCGTTGTTTCATCATCAAGTTTTCGATTCATCTCCCGCCATCCCCACATTTACTGCTTCAAATCACAATCTTTCTCTTTACTCTCTCTGTATATTATACGTAAATATTCGTGTGTATATATATGAAAATGTAAAGAGGAGAGGAAAAAAGTCTTCCTTTTTTATAATTTACAACGAATCCAGCTAATTTCACCACCCACCCCCAGAAAAATATTATGATACAAAATTATTTTTCCTTGAAAAATAATTACAAATTTTGTCTTTGCATATTTAGTTTTGATAGTAAAAAGAGGATAATTTAATTCCTCGAGCCCAGCCCCATAAATATATTTTGTGCGGATATTTCAACTTCTGGACGTGGCTGTTTATATTTCTTTTTATATATCATTTCCATGCCTCACTCATTCCAATCCCATCCCAATTCCATATTTTCACTTCAGTTTGCTTCTCTGTGTATTTTATTGCATTTTGTGAAATATTTAATTATAAATCATGCGATTTTTAATTTATTATTGTGCAAAATTAAAAGTAGATTTTTGCCAAATTCATAATTATACTCATATTTTGCTTTAAGGAAATAAGGATGGTATATGGAAGGTATCATTCTGTCTGACAAGTGATTTATTAGATTAGGAGCTTCGTTTTGGATGAAATATTTTCATCTTTTTATTCAAGTAAAATATTACTTTGCCTCATGGGCCGTGGTACTTTTAAATAAAATTTATTTATCTGGTTGATATTTGAATCATTTGAAAAAACGATATTGTTATTACAATCAAGACTGGGACCAATTGCTCGTTTTTTGCCTGCGATAATAATACATAGTGTCATGTATTCATTTTTCAAAGAACTTTGAAGGTATTATTGGACCTACAATTTATAGTGGATTCCAAACCATCACAACTAAGCTAATGGGTTATCAATTTAAAGACCTTTCCGATAAAGAAAAGAAGGTGGTCTTGAAGATCAACGTCTGAAAAACGAAGAACCTGGCTATAAATAGAAATAACGTTGACAATTTTTAGATTGACGGTAAAATTGTAGAATGCGTCATGAATCAGACTTATCTCGGCAGCAATATAACAACTAATGATGGTATCGACGAAGATGTTATGCGCCTAACAATGTATCGCACTCATGCCACATTTTGAAAAACACTAAGCTTTAATGAATCTGAATCCTTGTACTATACACACTGCTGTATGCATCCAAAACTTTAAAACTGACCCAAACAGTAGTCACAAATACAATTCAGATATTTTTTTAGCGATGTCTACGTCAAGTTCTTTGGTAAGGTGGCCTCGAGCGATTACTATAACATCGAAATATTGGGGCAATGTGGTATGACTAGCACTTAATTACTTACTTTTTGCCTTATCCAACGGTGATGCTGAACTGCCTCTAAGAGCATAGGCCATCAATAAAAAGTCACCATTTGGTACGTCGGCATTAGCATTAGCTTACGCCAGCGTTGATGGATGCCAGGTGCTTTTCGGTCGTGGTCGTCCTCTTCTTCTGCTACCTTGTGGGTTGTACACAAGTGCTTGGTGACAAACTTCTTCGGGACTTTTCCTGAGAGTGTGCCCAATCCAACCAAAATTTTTTCCTACGTATCTCAAGTTTGATATCCTTCTGTTCAATTCTTTGCCACAATTCTTCATTGGTAATGTGGTTGGCCAAAAGGTACATAAGATTTTGCGAAGACAACGGTTGACGAAGATTTGGATTTTTCGTTTTATGTCCTCTGTAACGAGCCAGGTCACACAACCATATAACAATACAGACAGTATGCATGATCTAAATATGTTTATTTTTGTTCTGGTGCTATAGATCGAAGAGCGCCATTGACGTTGCACCACCGTCTTCGCTAGCAATACTTCCCAGATACTCTATGCCCTATGGGGTTGTTGGCGAGCATTAAAACAAGATTGGAGTCTGCATTTAGGCGCATTTCTTTCGTCTTGCTAACGTTCATTTTTAGCCCAACTTTATCAAACTCTCGTTCTAGGTCGTTCCCTTTATGTTGCATGTCCACTAGCTTATAAGCTAGCTCACATTTATCGCCAGCAAAATCTAGTGACTCCAATCTCTTTCGCGATATGAGGGGGTTTCAAATGATTCCTCGTGGCTTTTTTTGTTGCTCGTCTCACCACTCCATCTAGAACGACAAGAAACAGCAGCGGCGACAACAACCGAAAGTGTCTCAAAGGGTTCAGACAAGTTGGCATCGGAACTCTATGCCTAGTATGGAGACAGAAATCAAACGACGAAAAAAACCGGATTTTCGTGAAACATGAAAACACGAAATTTCGGTCAGCAAAAATGTATCAGAGTTTTTCGACTAAACTACAGACTTGAGACAGCTAGATCAAAGATTCCTGGCTCAAATTTTAATTGTATAAAACGTAGGAAACCACAAAGGGGATTATGTAGCTTTTCATCATATTTATTGTGTATTTTGCGATAGGAACTGGATTCAGACTTCAACAAAGATGATATGTACAAATTTTGAAGAGGATCGGAAGAGTATTTACTGAGTTATCCAAGAAAGTCTGGTAATTGGAAGCATCAGGAATGGATAATATAATTCCAAATTTAGCATAAGAACTGGTCTTGGATACTTAACAAAAGCTTATATTCCAAATTTGAGCTCATTCCGATCACGGGAACTCAAGAATTCTGGAAGTTCCTGGTACACAGGAGTCCCCAGATCCCGATGTCCCGGGGTCAAACTTTTGTAAGAACTGTACTTGGGCACTTACCACAAGATTATGTTCAAAATTTGAGCTCATTTCGATCATTAGAACTCAAGATTTCTGGAAAATTCTGGTGAGTTTGTATGGGGGCCCCCTGACCCCGTTGCCCGATCGAGAAAAGCCTTCACACAAAATTTCATTGAGATTTCCGGATTCTGTTAACGCAGTTTTGTAGACAATCTATCTGGGTATTAGGACCTGGAGTTTGAGATTTTTTGGATTTTTTTAAGGAAAGTTTTGGAAATTTATGGAAAAAATGAAAAAATGGAAATGTTTTTTTCAAAANCAAAAATTTCCAAAGATTTCCAAAAAATTACACTTTTCAAAATCAGGAATGAAAGAGAATGTTGATTTACACTACTTGAGCATGAGCGAATACAAAAAAAAAAAATTTAAAGGTTTTATGAGTGTTCAAAAATGTTGAAAATCGTAAAATGTCAGGAAAAGTTTAATAACTTTTTTTTAAGAACAAGATTCGGAAATGGCTTAGACAAATTATCAAAGAACTCAACGAGATCTTTCCATCGAATATCTAAGATTGAAAATTGGTTGGAAAACAAAAAAGTTACACGTAATTAAAGGAAAAAAATGTTTAATGTTTTAAGATTTTGAAAAGCCAATTTCACTATCAATTCCAGTTAAGCAATCATTTTATATGATCTGAATCTTCTAAATATAATAAATATTGCTCAAAAGCTTGAATTAAAGATATCTAAAAAAAATATCCTCTGATGTAGAGATCCCAGGTATCTGCTCCTTCATGTCTTTGAATTCTTAAAATTATAATTTCAACAAAATATATGTTGTTTATTTTGCTATGTGTACAAACGACGACAAACCAAGCAATACACAATTATGATTTTACATAATGTAGAAAAGGTACATAAACAATGCTTTCCTTCTCTGAAGTCATTCTAATTTAAAATTTCACTCTGATGTTGCTGCCGTTCGTTATCTCCCTCCTCATCCCCAACAATCCCTTTTCCCTCTTCTTCTTTTGTAGGTAGATTTTAGAGAGAATAATTAAATCTGAATATAATATTTCATCACTCAAACCTTACATGAAATGATACGCGTATACATACGTGTCGTAACAACATCAAACCCCCATATGATCACTAAACTATACGTTTTGTATGAATACGTAATTACGCTTCTGCTGTGAAGAAAAAAGCTCCTATCAAAGCACACACACATGCTGCCACTGAATTTATTTACAAATTAAGCATGTTTCTTGTACATAGATATGTGTATATGCATAATGTAGTAAATCTTTGCTCACATCTAGAATACAACAGAAGAAGATTTGGCGACGAAGAAGGAGAAGCAGAAGGGTGTGTAGATGATATTTTAACGTCATATTATTATCACAGATATTCCCTCAAAGCCTTACATTACACCAATTAAGAGAAGAATGAACTGAACTTAAAAAGCGTGCAACACTGCTTCAACATAATAAAGTAAACGGTTATGCTCAACTATTTTGTATACTTTAAATTTATCTACTTGACATTATGTATAGTATAGACTGTTAGTTTAGTTCTGTATACTAGAGAGCTTAGAGAAATTGGATAGAAGCTGCATGCAGAGACTTTATATGAGCAGTGACTGAATAATTTTAAACTGAAACAACATATACATGTCATAAAACAATCTCAATACACATATTGTGTATATTTTACATATTGCTTGCACGTAGGAGAGAAAGAGGCTACGTAGAGCTTTGGGATAGCTACCCCAACGATAATGTTGGACCTCTTTCTAACCTCTTGGAAAAACATTGAGGACCGTTTATATTAAACAAAGATTTTTTTGAAATCATTGTCGCATATTTTAAGGCATGTTTATAAAAAATAACTTATAATTCCTTCCCATGGAACCCTAAAAGGGTAAAATACCAATTTGCCTTCTATTTAATTTTTAGAAACCGCAATTTTTCCTATTAGTTTCTTTTATTAGCCCAATTTGTTCAAGTTGCTTAAATTACGCAAGTTGTTCGAAGTCGTTCAAATTGCTCAAACTTGCTAAAATTATTAAAGTTGCTCAAATAATGCTAAAACTTATCAATTTGTCAAGTTGCTTAACTTACACCAACTGGCCGATTTGGTTCTTACTTACTTACTTATGGGCCTATGGTACCCACAAGTGGGACGCAGCCAATCAATAGTCCTATTCCATCTCATTCGGTCCTTGGCAGTTGCTATTACGTCCCCCCATTCATCGTTGCGTACACCCAACTCTGACTTGACGGAACGGTGCCAAGTTTGGCGTGGTCTGCCTCTAGATCTGGTTCCTTCCCAAAGACAGTACTCCAAAGCTTCTTTTGCTACTGAACCGGGCTCCATTGAGCCCCTTCATAGCACGTGGCCAATCCATCCAAGTTTGCGTCGCCTGATTTCTATCTCCATACTGGTCATACCACATTGCTGCCATAATTCAGTGTTAGAGATCGTTCGAGGCAGAATTTGACGCAGACATCGATTGATAAATGTCTGAATTTTTCAATATACATATTTGGCTTTAAGTAAAAATTAAGTACCTATTAATTGATTGCTTGATTAGTTTAAAAGTTCTGGTCATTTTAGTGGCCAAAGCCTCATTTTTCCAAAATTTCACAATCTTGAAATTGCTATATGTAACTCGAGAACGGTGCAAGATACAAAAATCATCCATATACAACTTTTTGCTTGTTTTTATCCAATCCAAGGCCGTGCATAAGGTAGTTTCCCAAAAAGATCAAAATCCGTTCAAGTCATGTCAGCTTCACAACATGGATATCGTTGGAAACGTCTTCACGTCCTGAAAGCTTTAAGCCCTGGATTAAGAAAATTGGGTAATATTTAAAGATTTTAGAGGGGGCCCCCTTGTAAAAACTTTAAATCGGCCTTGTATTCCAATCTATCGACCTGTGAAAGAATTTTTAATTTGGACCACTTTACATATGTGGTCCTAGGACCTGGTTCTTTAAGTGGCCATAAATATCCCGATTTTAATGACTTTCAGCTTTCTGAAAATATATGGCTTTATGCTTTGGTATTTTTGGACCGTGCACTGTCTATTAAGCGAGTAACGTTTGCACGAAACTCGTTTCCCTAATCGACGTTTCTTTGATGGTACTTTGGCCTGAATATCGTTTCCCCAAATATCGTTTCCCCGAATGATGTTCCTGAATTTTCCCTTCTTTAGAAAATATTTAAAAAAAAATTCAAATCTTAAAATTCATGCCATCTTAACTACAACAAAACTTCTTTTCAAAAAAAGATAATCCTTCAAATGGACTTTTAATAGGGCTACGCACAAAAAATATACATTCGGGAAAACGAGCTTCAGAGAAACAAGCTTCGAGAAAACGTACCATTTGAGTGGTTTTGTACTGTTTTAGGGTCAGTCGGTCAGTAGGGTTTTGACATATTTGCTCCTCGAATAAATTAAACTAAAGTCATGCATTATTGATTACTTTAGGGGATTTTTTCCGAAAAAATTTGGTATTCCATGGAGAACTATTGCAAGAACCTTAAAAGCGTATCTTTTGAAAATTAATAATTTCCTCGTTCCAATAATACATATCTTGATGGCTTTCATCCAGTTTGGCTCTTGAGTTAAACCAATTTAAAGCTAAAATTTGGTTCAGGGCTCACTAAATGACCAAAATGTCTATCATGCACAAATTTAAAAAAATATTCTATGACCAATCTAAAACATGTTGTATGTTGTATTTTTTTTTTTTCTTAAACCTAAAGGCCCTAGGGACTAGCCATAACTGGGCCGAGAATCATTTTTATGGGTGGTCATTATATGGGGTGTCATATAGCAGACCTATCACGCAATATTGAAAACCATGTTTCAATTAAAGTTGATATGGCTTCACCGGGATTTGAACCCAGGTCCTCAGATGTATTAATGACGTAATGCGTAGAATCCACGCCTTAACCCATCAAGCCACCTGACCCCCTATGTTGTATGTTGTATGTGACCAAAAATAGTTCCGTTTTCTGCCAGTTGTCGTTTGTACTTTGCCGCAGAATTTATAGATAGAACCTTGAACAATTACTAGTATGGAACTATATGGCAGCATTGTGGCGTGGTAGTAGCTAAAACATCTTTGGAGTACTGTCCCGAGATGGCACAAGATCTAGATGCAGATCTCACTAAACTTGGAGCAGTTAAGTCAGAGTTTGGTGTAAAAATACTTTATTTAGCTATTGTGTGCAGACAAAGTGTTCTACCTACACCCTTAAAACGTAAAATTGGACTTCTAACTTCATCCGATTGATAAAAAAATGCAGAAACCTTTGAGAGGAATTCGATTCAGGCTCCAAATTTAGTTGAAATATATGTTGGTTATATTTATAGTTTAGGTTCACAATTTACCAAAAGCTTTAGAGGTGTATGTAATTATGGGTTGAGCAGAAGATGAATAAATACTACAGATGTCCTAATTTAAATTAGTTGTAAAATCGTTAACCGTATTCTCTACGTATAGCTCCTCTTTCCCCTATTCAAGCAAATTTAACAAGCTTTGAACTTGATTTTCCAAAAATTTATCGCACATCCCTCTTCAACCAGAGAATGAGTAAACAGAATATGTCTTTTGATAAATGTTTGGCTAAGTACGACGATAATAATATGGAAGGACGACCATTCAATAATGCTAAACTGATAACTTTATGCGACCAATACAGCCACTAAACTAACATCTGGTATCATGCCATCTACATTACGATGTAAATAATTATACATTTTTTATATCCTTTTATGTCCACCTAATCTCATTTTATTTCACCTACACATACCTAAACTTGTAATTATATTGATACCTAAAAAAAAGCATCCTACATTTAATCTCTATCGGGCATAACTCTTCGCAAGAATTATCATAAACAAAGTCAGACACTAAATAAACACATCAATTACTGGCTATCAAATATTTAAGGAAATAGAAATGGGACTCTTTTCCCTCCCTTTCTCTCTACTCTACCGTAGATATTGACTGTATTTCGATAAATTTATTAGAAAAAAGATTCATTGTAAGTGGTTTCACTTTTGCTCCATCCATTCCATACTTATGGAATAAAATACAAAGTTAATTAGAAAATCTAACGTTATTTGTGGAAATAGCTACTTAGCTTGATAGATTTATATTATTTTTCTGTACTTGTATGTCCAGTCGGTCCATATGCATGCCAGTATAAAAAATCGAACAATATGTACGGGGAAAAGTATTGGGTGGGAAATTAATTATTCAGCAATATGAGATCAGTTATGCAACTAAAATATGCTGCTTATTTTGTTGTTTTCTTTCGTAGATTTATTACACTTTTAACATTGAAGGAAAACCCTAAAGTGGACTATAGATTTTCTTCTGATTTATTTGAGTTTCATTTATACATCATGCTAATAAAGCTATCCAGTGAGACCTGCCTGCTCCAAGGTTATATTTTGACCAAATAAATAAATAAATAAATAAATAACTTTATTGCTACGTAGAATTAACATTCCTTTATGTGTATATACAATTCCAGTAAGTGCAAATACAACCGTTTACAAATATTAGGTTTTTGTGGAAATTTCACCTAGGATTTCCATGTTACCAATAATACACAACCACAAAATCTGTTCCATACATACACTGAGAAAAAAATTTGTTTCTCCTAATCAATAAAATCATATCCCTGATACGCAAGAGTTATGAGGGTTTCAAATGTAGAGTACTTCACGACGCCAACTTGTCTGAACCCTTCGAGACACTTGTTGGAGTGGCGATACGAGCAACTAGGAATCATTTGGAACACCCTCATACCACGAGAGAAATTGGAGTCACTAGATTTTGCTGGCGATAAATGTGAGCTAGCTTATAAGCTAGTGGACATGCAACATCAAGTGAACGACC
>JXPH01002524.1:1101-14426 GCA_001014845.1 Mochlonyx cinctipes | reverse complement strand
CGATCATCTTCAAAATTTGCACATATCATCTTTGTCAAAGTCCAAATCCAGTTCCTATCACAAAGTATAGAATAAATATGATGAAAAGCTACATAGTCCACCTTGTGGTTTCCTACGTTTTTAAAATTAAAAAACAATAAAAAATACTTTCGGAAATTTTATGTTGTCTACACCGACCGAGTGAAATAAAGAACGCCTCTTAAATCACGCGTAAATTTTGATGCTATTCCCAAGAAACAATAGAGCGTGATCCTAACATCTGAAATATTCTTATTAAGAGTGCCCTCAAATTGATCCAGTTTCTGTATATTGACTACCAGTTAGCGCTCAAAAGTTAGAAAATTTAAAAAGTGTAAAATAAAGATAGACATATAGACATACAGACATATATAGACATATAGACAAGATAGATATAGTTTCTTTGCAATGTTGTTAGACAATTGTTTGGACTACATTTTCAGTGAATAAAAACCATATGTTACGTAGGCTTTTTATAGCATAAATTCAGCATAAGCGTAGAAAAAGTAAATTTTTTCGTGAAAGTTGAACTTTCAACAGTCATATCTCAAGAACCAAAAACCACTGAATCTTAAGTAGGGTACAAATTTAAAGGTTATGGATTCAGCTAATATCTTATATCTTGATGGTTGACATAGCACTTGTAATTTAGGAGATATTCACAATTAAGTAAAAAAAAACAAAAAGCCCCGTAACTTGCTTCAGAGCCGAGTTGGACAAAAACCCCCATGCAAACTTTTGTTTGTTTTTGAACCCCCTATCACCCTACAAAAGCTTCGCATATCTGCCCGGAACACCCTGTATACTTATTGTTTCGAGAAGTTATCTACTCAGGCTGAGGTTTTTTGATACTTTGAAGCTAGTAGTATCTAATACTGTGGCTTCCTTTTGTTTATATTAAAAATGAAAAGTATGGTCATATCATTGAAAATATTTGCTTTCAGTTCGAGTTGTCGTTGATCTACTTTTGGGATTTTGTAGACTTACCGAACTCGTACTAGAGTAGAGCGCTCGCTTTCCGGACGAGAGATAATGATCATGAGATCGAATCCCGGCTAGGCAATTTTTTATATTTGGTTAAAGAATCTGTTTCTTTTCATTAGTTTAAAAACCTGAATATTCAGGTTAATATTTCAAACTTAATTATTCTGATTACGAATCCGAATAATCTGTATGTTTTCAAAGTCTAGGGAGTGTCAACATCACTAGAGTAATGCGATCAACTCTAACTGCAGCACTCTAGGTTCTTTTGAAATTTAGACCTCTCCACCCACAATCTACATATACAGTTACAAATGGAAGCTTGTTCTTCTAAGTATCGCTATTCAAACGTCCCATGGCACTGGTCATTAAAGATTGAGGTACATCTCACTCGTGAGCTACCCTACCTTTTTACGCCGGTGGATTTAGTGTTGGCCACAATTGGAACTGTAAGGGGTATACCGTTGGGATAGTAGTTTGATGAATTTTATGTTAACACTATAGGAGATAATACAAACTTCTTCGATAGTACAGTTGTCAGGTAGTTTTTTTTTCGAAAATTTGACCAGTTTTAGTATATAATTTTGAGTTTTTGCAACTATTTAAAATATTTGGCGTCTGCTTGCGCCTAGATGTCTATACATGACACATTAACTGTTTGAAAATTGATATCAACATCTGTCAAACAACTGTGTGGACAATTTTGACGGTTTATAATGTTTTTGATTGTAAATATTGCTCAACATCGACATCTTTGCATGCTGGGTGGGTACCTATGTAACGGTTTAATTGGGGACTGTATTTATTGTATAGACCCTCATTTAGAAGCTTCATACTTTCAGGCTGAAACTTTTGCAATTTTAGCTTGTGCTTACTGTAGTTGTTTAAAGTTCAGCAGCTAGACAAACTATCTCCAATCCAACTCTAGGAATTCTCGTTCTAATTCACAGTTCCACAAGTAATTAAATTGCTCTACACTTAGGTTCAATAAACTACTTTATTTATTTGTATTTGAAACAATGAACTGCTTACAGCTGATATTTTGCTCGATGCACTTCTACAGTGGTGGATGGAAGTTTTATACACAGTTTGAGATGTTCAGATTTTCATAAAATTTGGTGTCTCAACAATAGTTAATTCGTTTACTGAACAATCGTATCACTATTTGTTCTGATAGCCAGGCTGCCCTTAGGGCCTCAATTTAGACACTAAATTGACTGCACGAAGACTCTGAAAAAAGCTTTTTCAGAGCAATCGTGTCAGACTGATTTCGGTGCCCGGCCAATCTAATCTATCTGAAGGTAAATGAACGATATGGCACACTTGCTCTAGTTAGTTCCTCTAAACTTTAACTGCTTCAGAACTTATGAAGCTAAAACTGACTGAGAATCATTCTAGTTGCTCTTTTGACAACCCGAGTACGTTTTCTATAAATTTCGTTTAAAATGTACGGGAAGTATTTTAGGAATTCAACCAAATTTTAAAGTCCCCCATTGTCCTAGTCTTCACTTGAAACCGACAAACCATAAACAGAAAATTATCATAACCAGTTCTATTCCTAATCCCTGATAACAACAGGGCAAAAGATTATTGAGATTGTAAAAATAATGGATATTTTTCGTCGCTAAAAAATTGTAAAAGGATCTGTTATTTGGCTTTCCAACAAATCAAATCATAACAGCACTCACCTTTGAGTTACATCAATTTATCGTTACATCCCAGGCACCTAATATCAATTTGTATCTTTTCCCTCCACGTCTTTGTCGTCGTCATCTCTTTGGCAGAGAAGAAAAACCTTTCTCTTTATTTGTTATCCTCTTCAGTCCTTGATTAAGAAACAATAATAACTGTCAACCTTTGTACTTTTTTCGAGAAAATGAAATAAAAATTTAATCTGTGTCTCTACGGTATAGTAGAAAGACAAGAGCGCTCGTTTTTATTTAACGTACAGGCATGTGACATCGAGGGAAGCACTTTAAATTCCCAGAAAGATCATCGCCATAAATTTATTCAAATTTTATCCGTTATTATCGTTTAATAGACATAAAACAGAAAAAATGGATTAAAAAAAAGAAAAACTATTTTTTCGCATTTGGATATTTTATGTAGAGAGAGAAGGTACGTGACATAAACAGTATTGTATTGTAATAGGAGGACGTGATGAGGATGTTTTCGAAATAATAAAAAGGATTTTGTTGTTTAAAAATATATAAGTATAGATGGTGTATTGTATTACGAATGCTACGAGCATTATGAATTTGTACATATTTTGGGAGGGAAATAAGAGGCGTAACGTGGTGGGCTTTAGTGAATTCCCTTTAGCTTGTAGCATCACATCGTGTCTCGTATCCTATACATGGTATAGTGTTTAGTAAATATAATATGACTTTAACATACAAGTTGCTTTTACAATTATGGGTTGGAAAACATTTTCATCAAGTTACAAGGACAAGAAATGGCAAAAGTTAAATGGCGCCATGGTGCCAAAAATTAAACTAGATGAAAAAAGAGATGGGTGTTTTCCTTAGTTTCTTAAAAATATAATAATAGCATACAATATTTAGGGCCCTATTCACCAATCGTTGTTAAGACTTTGTTAGAGAATTTTTTTTCTAATCCCTCAAAACGTAACCAAAGATAAAAGTTAACATTCTGATAATCTCATGTTAATTCTTAACAAGCTGTTAACTTTGACAGGAACCGAATTATTTGGAAAACAAAATCTCTCTTTCAATTTAAATTACTCTAATGATCAACTTAATTTCATCAATCTGCATCTGAAAAAACTTAATTCATTCATAATAGTCCTTGGTTTTCTGCTATAATTCAGCGTACGATACGATAATCGATCGAACTTTGGCTTATCGGGTCTTGATAAGGTCTCGTCATAATGATGATCACGATAACTTTAAAAGACTTCGCAATAAGTCTTATACCCTAATTCAAGACGCCAAAAAACTAGAACCCTGTGGGATCTAAATGTAATACCGAAACAAGTAACTTAAAAACTAATATGTAATTAGCTGCCAGAATTCAGGCTGACCAGTATATTCACTTATTCACTTTTTTCACAAAATTTTAGTATTTCACTTTTTTCACTATTTCTTTAAAATATTCACTATTTTCCCTTTTTCCGATTTGTAAAAGTTTTTAAACCGAAAAATTTGAAAATTTAGTTAATAAAATCGTCTTTAATTATTAACTCTTGAACCCTTTTCCCTTGTACAAAGTTAATCCATTCGGTCCGAAAACCGAAAAAACTAAATAAGTCAGACTGTCCTCGATACCTCGAGCAATTTGCAACCGATTCTGCTGCAATTTGGTATTTGTATTTGTATATTTGTAAACAAGATCTTGATCGATAGCAAATACGCCGTCCAACGAGCTCTGGACATTTTAAATGGCAATTCTCATAAAAAATTCCTAAAAATCTGAGATCATACGAAACGGCATTTTCGTTAGGTCAATGGGAAAATGGTCAAAACTTGACAATTAGACCCTCAAAGCCCCTAGGTGGCACTTTGTATAGAAAGTTCCTAAATATCTAAATTTAACCTTAAGATAGGTACTCGATATAGACTTTGTCAAAAATGTGTAAATTTTGAATAGGATCTGCAAAATAGTTACAAAGTTTCCAAGAAAGCCTGGTACGTAATTGACAGCGCCAGTAACGAATAATATCATCCCAAATATAGCATAAGAACTGTTCTTGGCCACTTACCAATAGCTTTTATTCTAGATTTGAGCTCATACCGATCTCTAGAACTCTAGAATTCTGAAAGTACCTGGAGTACTTACATTGGAGCTCTTAGATCCAGGTGTCCTAGGGACAAACTTTTTTAGGAACTGATCTTGGATGCTTAACAAAAGATTATATATCAAATTTGAGCTCATTCCGATCATTAGAACTCTAGATTGCTAGAAAAATCAGGGTAGTTTTTCTGGGACACCAAAGGCCCAAACCACGTGGTCCGCTTTGGCCCCTTAGGGAACTCGTCCTTGCTTATGTTAATATTTTTTTTCAAATTTAAATGAATACATACAGCTAAAATTCAAGCAAATATTGATGAGAACTGATGAAGAGTACTGAAAATAAAAGCTGTATTCGTCCAGCATTTCAAAAAAGTATCGTAAGCTCGGATTTATTTCTAGAAAACATTGTCACTATTTCAAAAATTTTGTCTCTTTTTTAAAAACTGCTCGTCACTTTTTTCACTTTTTATTTTTGATCTTCCGCTGGTCACTCTGATGAATAATGGTAATGGAAAATAAATTTTTTAATACTATATTGTTATACGGAATGTGTAATTCAAAAACGTCTATTATAGCTTTACACATTTTCAATAAAGAAATTATTATTCAAATCTCCAATTAGATTAACAATAATTGGTGAATAGGTTAATATTACAATACCCACCGAGCACCAAGCGTCTGAATTCTTATATCCTAAGGGGCGGCTAAATTTTGTTGCTTTATGGTCCGTACGAATGGACTATTGATAAACCCTAGCAAGACACAGTTTTTACTCATTTCTGATAGCTAAACAGTAGTTGAGTATGTACCTAATCTCTTTCTATTTAATGAAAAACTTGAATTGGTTGACAGAGTAAAAAACTTAGACATTATTATCGATAAACATTTGTCGTGGAAGCCACAAATACCGATCACATGTGGTAAAGTTCATGGAGACTTAAGATCTATGTGAAAAAGGGCAATGCGAATCGATTTTTTTCCAAAGTTTACCATATGCTAGTGTAGTTTTTCCGAATTGTCGGAGGAGAACCTCAGAAAACTTACTGGGGCTTTTAATTTAATAATGAAATATCACAAAAAATAATTTCAGCTCCTTATTCTGTATAAAATGCCCTTTCTTTTGAGATCTTGCACGGTAAAATACCTTGAAATAACAAAACCGTTCCATATGAGGGCCTTATGGCCAATCCAAGGATCACCAATGGCCCAAATAATGAAGTATCATAAAAATCAATTTCAGATCCTAAATTGTGCATGAAATTTCCTTTCATTTGACAACTTACACGGTACCATTCTTTTTCTTGCCAGATCATGGTCCCTATAAACCTATATCAAGGTCAAGTATATGACCTAAGTAAAAATTAACCTCAATACCTCAGGGTTGTATTTGCTCTAATATATAGACCTACACAGATAATTCTGGAAACTAAATATTTAGTTCATTTCGATTTTTTTAAGAACGATTTATTTTAGTTCGTATAGCCGAACTATTTTTTTAGTTAAACTATTTATTTTAATTCTTTTCCCAATAAAACGAGGTTGTGTTCAAGAACTACTCTGATAGTTTATCGAACTAAAAAATATCGTTTCTGAAATTATCTGGTGTAGCCAAGATGTTGAAAACGATTAAAAAGCATGTAGAACCTAGAAATACCTCTGGGGTCCCTCATTTGTATATGTTTTAAATCAATTCTTAGGAAATCTTCCCTAAATCAAAAGGGGACACCAAGTTTTATTTTGAGGTCCTGCTCATGAAAATCAACTATTTTACACTCAGATAATTTTGAAAACTAAAATTTTACTACATTTCACCGAAATGCAGGCAAAAGTCTACCCACTATTTATTTTAGTTCAAGCTTCGAACTATTATTTTTAGTTCAATTTTCAAACTTTGCCCGAAGGGTCAGGGCATGGAACAACTTTTTTAAAAACGATTTATTTTAGTTCACTTAGCCAAACTATTTTTTTTAATTCTATTAACTGTTTATTTTAGTTCTTTTCCCTAAAAAACGAGTTCGTGTTCAAAAATATTCTGATAATTAAACGAACTAAAAAATATCGTTCTGGAATTATGTGTGCACACCGGGTTTTTCTTACGAAATAAATAAAAATAAATTTGTAAAACCTTACAAAAGTCCAAACCACAGACAATATACGCAATAAAAATCTGTTGAATTATATAGTCCATCAGGGATTATTATGTCAATTGTTATGCAATTTTACATAATCCAATAACCGTAAGTAGTTAAGTTATTTTACTACACAATAGAAAATTGAGACACGCGTAAATAAAAATTATGGAGCCATAAACTAGCAATTTGGAGCTTTCTGTCTCTGTCTCTTATCACAATAATAATAATCATAATTATTTATGTGATATCCAAATTGCTGGTAGTTTATACATGAAAATGGAGAACTATATTTAGGCGAACGACATGGTATATATTATTTAAAAATGGCTTCAGTTTTCTTGCTGTGCTGATATGTAAGAAAAAAGATGAAACAATTGGATGATTTTATTTTTGATATGATTGAAAGATTGAATCATTTTTCGTGGCATTTTCAATCAAACACCATCTAAAATAAACCACATCACCACACACCACGTTGATCTCAATTTTCTGATAAATTCAATTTGAATAGCAAATCACACCATTATTACATTTTGACTATAAAACCATAAACATGAACTTCCATTCCATCAGATGATGTATACTACATTCAGTTAGGAGCAGCATCATTTGATAGGAACGAGAAAGTAGAGCTTCTTTATTGATTAAATACATGATTCAACATCATTTTATGGCTTGGAAATGGCCCTATGAAGTAGAGAAATGAGTTTATTATGGCAAAAGATATGTAACAATTTACATTAAATTCTTTAAAAAGGGATTAACTAAACACATCTTAAGGACATCAACATAAATTTCAATACTCTATACATGTATTTGTGAACTAATTTTCTAAAACACCGCTCCAAGGAATTTAACAAACCGTTGAAAAGTTGAAAAGAAAACAGATTTTTCATGTAAAGCTTTATGGAAAATCAATCAAACAAAAAGATGTTGATGCGAATTTGGAAAAGGATTTATCTTTGAGAGAAAAATGTGTACAGACAATCCTTTTTGAGATTTTTTTTTTCATTTTCGTTTATTAAGTATATATTGTATATTTTTTATGATACATTTTTAAGCGCATAACAGATAATTTTTCATGTTTTTTCATGCCACCCAGTGTGGAAAAAAGTCTATGTTGACCAATGTTGTGCAGTCAAAAAAGTTATAAACTGGTCAATACAGTTGTTTGTCAGATGTTGATATCAATTTTCAACCAGTTGTTTTGTGCCATGTAGATTACCTACAATTAGGTGCAAACAGACGTCAAATATCTTAAATAATTGCAAAAACTCAAAATTATATACTTAAACTGGTCAACATCTACGAAAAAACTGCCCAACAACTGTACTGTATTTTACCTCGAATGTCCTAACAGATGTTCGACAATGTTGACCAACTACTCAGTATTTTTGACCAAAGTTATTCTACAAGGTGAGCATATGTTGATTAGATGTTAAACCCACTAGTTATCCTAGGAGATGTTGACAACTTTTACACTTTAGTGCGGTCAATCATCATTCAGAGTTACTCCTAATCCTGGATTAAAGGAAGGTTAACTTAATTATGCTCACGAACTCAATTTGAGGTTAAACTGCGATTTAACCTAGTTTAATCCTAGATTAAAGAGACAGCTTGTCAAAATAATATCAGAAAGAAAGAAAGTTTAATGTAATGTAATGTTAAAAATATAAGTCTGTCGCCAATCAATGTAAAACGTAAAAAGTTGAGAGCATAATTACGTCTTACGTCACTGTCTTTCAACTTTCAACTCTCGAATTAATCCTGGATTGAATCAATCCGAGATTAATCCGAGTCTAACTCTGGTTGAGGATTGAGTCCATAAGAAATTTACTTCAGTGTTAAACTGAAAATAAATACACGATTAAATTAGGGTACACTATACATACAAAATCTGAAAATCCCTTTTTGGGTTCCAAGTAACCAAAATTTTGGTAAAGTCTGACTTTATTTCGAGTTCAGTTGAACATCTACAAATACATGGATGAGATTCGAGGAATCCACGGACAAATATTCTACGAATCGATAGACGAACATCATCCTACAAATAAAAGGATGAAGTTCGAGGAATCCACGCACGAACATCCTAAGAATTGAAGAACGAAAGTTCGACAAATCGACGGATGAAGTCCGAGGAATCCACGGATAAAAGACGCACAAATCCACGGACGAACGTCCTGTAAACACCCAGAAGTAAAAACTAGTACACTGTTAACAAACTTCCCACATACTCTAGCTTTTTTTTTAACGGTATGATGTTTATTACTTCTAAGAAAATTCGATTTTCGAGGTACGGACGAGCATCCTACTAATCAACGGATGAACGTCCTATGAATCGACGGATGAAAGTCCTACGAATCGACAGATGAAGTCCGACGAATCCACGGATGAACGTCCGAAGAATCCACGGACGACTAAATCCAATTTTCAAGTACGGACGAAAGTCCTACGAATCGACGGACGAAAGTCCGACGAATCGACGGACGAATGTTCGACGCATCCACTGATGAACTTCCGATGAATCCACGGACGACCAAATCCAATTTTCGAGTATGGACGAGCGTCCTACGACAAACGTCGAATGTTAANACGGATGAACGTCCGAAGAATCCACGGACGACTAAATCCAATTTTCAAGTACGGACGAAAGTCCTACGAATCGACGGACGAAAGTCCGACGAATCGACGGACGAATGTTCGACGCATCCACTGATGAACTTCCGATGAATCCACGGACGACCAAATCCAATTTTCGAGTATGGACGAGCGTCCTACGACAAACGTCGAATGTTAACAAAGTCTGGACATCGTCCGAGGAAACATCAGACTTTTCCCCTCAATTTTAGGTATGGAATTTATGAACGGATTCGACGTCCGTAGAATCGCCGGAGGTGGTAGATTATGGAGGAATTTTATACGACACAAGTCCGAGGAATCACCGGACGTTTTTTAATAATAATAATAATAAGGCCTATTGGGACCAGGCGAGCCTTCATATTTCAGAGAACTATTATTAGTTAGTATTATTGAGCCTAAAGCTTATAGTGCCGTGGATTCCGAACCACCATAACTTTAATGGTTATGCTAATGAGTTACCAGGTCATTGAGCCCATCAAGTCATGTTCAGTTTTTATTGCAAGGAAACTGACTAACCTGACATACACACATATACCACCACAATCATAGGTTATATAACTGTAGATGATAATTAGTGTATGCATATATCACAGACTGACTGTACTGTGTTCCGTTTATATAAGTATTGACAATTCAGAATTATCACAAACTGAAAATCAACAATCTAATTTAATAGAGCACAGCAATTTCTACCGGGAATCGAACCCACAACCTAGTGGATGCGAGGCAAGCGTGCTAAGCACTCAACCACCCGTCGAAGTTTTTTACTGAGTGTAAAAATGTTTGACCCTAGGACATCGGAATCTGGGGGCCTCTGTGTATCTGGAACTTCCTGAAATCTTGAGTTCTAGTTATCGGAATGAGCTCAAATTTGGAATACAAGCATATGACAAGTGCCCAAGAATAGTGAATATGCTAATTTTGGGATAATTTTATCCATTCCTGATGCTTCCAATTACCAGACATTCTTGGATAACTCTGTAAATACTTTTTCGATCCTCTTTAAAATTTGCACATATCATCTTTGTCGAAGCAGTTCCTATCACAAAATATACAATAAATATGATGAACAGCTACATAATCCACCTTGTGACTTCCTACATTTTTACTGAGTCATGTTTCTTGCTCATTCTTATTTTCGCATTACTGAAAAGTCAAGAAAACAGAGTTGATATCTTTTACTTGGGAAGCGTTGACATAAAGAAAAGAACAGACAGCACAATTCGCATAACTATTTAGGAAATTGTAGCTCAGCTAATAATAAAGGAAGATGAAAAAAAAAAGATGAAAATGTTGAGGGATTTGAAAGGGAAAGATCGGAAAAAGTCTCAAACTGAAGAGAAACGATTAAATTGGTTTCATTTTATGTACAAAAGAGAGAGGGAAGGGAGGAAAACGGAATCAATTGCATTGAAACGGAAAGAATGAATGCAATTTAAAATCTCTTTCCCATTAATATTTATGTTGTTTGTTGAAATTAAAGCTCTGCTGGGAGATTGCAATGATGAAGAGATTTATATATCTGTATAGAAAAATACCTCTTTTCTACTTCATTCCCCATTGTGTCTTGTCTGTCTGCCATAGAGAATTTAGCTCAAGGAAATATATTTTTTTGCTTTTATTTTATTAATAAAACACAAAAATATTTACAATAAACAGAATTTGTATCGAATAGAAAAGAAAAAAAAAATTCCCATCATCGCTCCCAATTGTGAAGCAAAAATGTAGCAGCAGAGGTATTATCAAATATTAATTATTCAACTCAATCTATTAGGTATACTCTGTAAAGGTTATGTAAATATTATGCAGAAACACACGCATATGGTTTTTCTCGCTCTCAGCCAAAAACTGAGCAAATCACAAGGTGGGATATATCTTTTCTGCATATGCATTCTATACACAAATAATTCTGAAAACTAAAATTTTAGTTTCTTTCACCAAAATTCAGGCAAAAGTCTACCCACTATTAATTTTAGTTTGCGCTTTGAGCTATTATTTTTAGTTCGATTTTCAAGCTTTGCCAGAAGGGTCAGGGAGTCAGGGCATGCAACTGACCACTTTTTCGAAAATGATTTATTTTAGTTCACTTATCCAAACTATTTTTTTTGTTCTTTTCACTATTTATTTTAGTTTTTTTTCACTAAAAGACGAGTTCGTGTTCAAGAACTATTGTGATAGTTCAACGAACTAAAAAATATCGTTTCTGAAATTATCTGTGTAATAGAAACCTGAATTTAATTTGAATATCGATCATATGCTTTGAAGATTATTTTATCTCAAAATTCAACCCAACCCACTAGGACGTATATTTTTGTAGAAAAATTGCCGCCAGTACCTATAAGATCGTGGAATCTATGCTTTTTGAACAAAAATAAAAATTTAAATTATTTCATCAAGCCACCTCCTCACACAACCCACCCACGATTTGCTTAACCACCCACCTACATCCACTTACCAAGCACGGTTGTTCTTCATACAAATTTAAGCAATGAAAATTCTCTATCCTTTGGACAAATTGGGCTGTTGTTTCTGATGGTCTGAAGCACCTTTTCACGTCTTCAATGAAATCAAAAAAATGTAGCCTAAAAAATTATAAGCATTCAAGAGTATGGCCAAATGGACTACTTACTTACTTACTTAAGGGCATATGGTGCCTAGGACGGGACACAGCCGGTCAATAGTTCTATTCCATCTAAATAGACTACAGTGCCAAACAAGTTTTTCTTGATTAGGCTAAAGGAAGCTGGAAATATATAAAGCAGAAGTTGTAACTTTCATCGTTCTCAAGTTAGTAGTGCTTTTTAAGCATTTTTCTCGTATTTCAATAAAATTTCGATGGTTCATATAACTTGAAAACGTTGAAAGATACAACTTTTATCCATATATCAATCAATCAAACAATCCAAGATCTTTTTTTGATTTGTATTCTGTGGCCAATCCGGTCTTGGGGGCCTTACCCATGAATTGCCTATAACTTTTTAGGCTATATTTTCTCGATTTCGTTGAAAACATGTAAATCTGTCCCATATCATCAGGAACAAAATCAAATATGTCCAAAGGATAGGCCATTTTGATTGCCTAAATTTCGACCCAATCGTTCAACCACCCACTTACTAACCAGTTCACTCATTCAACCACCTACTCCTTCCACCCATTGACAAAAAAAAGCTTAGGAGAGGTATGGGCTGGTAGAAATACGGGGTCAAATGAAACAACCAAGTTTGAGACCCTTAACGTTTTTCAAGAAAAAATTCAAAAAAATATAAGTAATCAGTACAGATCCTCAAAACAATTTAGCTTGATTAATGTAACCCAGTGAGATTTCAGGGGAGAAATGTTGGAGCACTGTGGGTCCCAATCTGGCCAAATACCATTCTCATTCGTTTAATTATTTTTTATCGTTCGGAATCCACTATAAGTAACTTTAGATTAATTTCCTTTATTTATATCTGACAAAACATAAAAATGTCGAAAAAGCTGCAAAAATCTATTTATTTCATTAATGTTTCAACTTTTCGCGGCACGTTGAAACAAAGTTAAGCTTTTTTTGAAGAAGTGATAAAAAATCAGATAATACCCAAAAGTTATTTTGAGGAAAACAAGAAATACATAAATTAGATAAATCCTTAAAGAACAACTGTTTCAACTAACCCCTATCTCCCCTACTGTTAACATATTGCGCTCATACTCTAATATATTTATGCACAGTATGTAGGTAGTATGTTCATAGTTAGTTTTTTTGCCACTGACCATCTATAATTCACCCACCCACTCACTTAATCGCCCACCTACTAAAACACC
>JXPH01002508.1:134-11270 GCA_001014845.1 Mochlonyx cinctipes | reverse complement strand
CTAATAGGTATAGGTCGAAAATTCGAAGTTTTAAATCTTTTTGACCATCACCAGTTTCGTCTAATAATAGACACTAGCTAACATAAAAACAATTTCACTTTGCAACAGCATTTTCATAATTTTAGGACCAAAGTTTTTTTCTGCAAGGTCATACCTAAATACCTAATAATCTGTAAAATTCAGATATGCGTTTGAAAATTCAGGATGAACCTCTAGGGACCGAAGAAAATTAGTCAACTTTTTTGTGAATTAATATCCATTTATGGTTTCGACAATCTAGGAACCATTGCAAAACAAATTGGGATGACCCACTCTGGGACCAGATCCTGGAGCCTACAATTGTACTGCCGCTTGAATAACAAATTGATATCCTACCCATTCAAAAGTCATAATTTCTCATAAGAATATGGTAGTTATTAGTCGAATAAAGTAAAATATGACCGGTTGCATAAATCACCTAAAAATGGTGACTGACTCAAAATTGGACCAACATTTTGTTCAAAAACATGCGTCAAATATTTGAAGCCGTTTGTAGATTTTAGTCATAGTTTCTAACAAAATTTAATCCTAGGACCTCGGGATCTGAAAACTTATATGCACCAGAAATTTCTAAGAATCTCAGGTTCTAAAATATGTCTGTCATCTGTCTTCATCTGTGTGTCTGTGTCCTCGATAACTCACGTAATTTGCAACCGACATGGCTGAAAGTCTGTTTTCGTTAATGGGCTAAATCGGGCAACCGAGTCTTGATACCCCCATACCAACTAACCTGAATTTTCCACAAATCTTGAGTTCTAAAGAAAAAGTGAAAGAATCTCAAAATCCGGACAATTGGTGGAGAAAATTCGTATTTGGGGGAGCAAATTGGGCCCTTCAAAACCCCTGGTCTAACTTCACAAATTTTCATCCGATTTCCAAAAAGTAAAGTTGCGTTGGTTTTTGATTATATATTTAATATGATAAGACTATAAAAATAAATTTTGTTTCAATGGGGCACTCTTGAGCCCCTAAAAACGGTCCCAGTGGAACCGATGAACTAAATTTTGTCATTTGAGCACTTTTCACAGGTAATTTTTTCCCGATGATGTCATATTTGTATTCAGTATTCCGAGAAACGCCTAAATTTTCCACAAATCTTGAGTTCTAACGATCGGAATGAACTCCAACTTGGAGCATAATCTTTTGGTAAGTATCCAAGAAAAGTTCCTAAAAAGTTGGGCATCGGGATCAAAGTGCTTCTATGAACCAGGAACATCTCTCAAATTTGGAATAAAACCCTTTGATAGGTGCTCAAGAACAGTTCATATGCCATCTGAGATAATGTCATCCATTCCTGGTGCTTCCAATTACCAGTCTTTCTTGTAAATATTTTTTAGTTCCTCTTCAAATGATCTTTTCAAAGTCTAAATCTAGTTCCTAGCATAAAGTAGACAATAAATAAAAATAAAAGCTATATAAGTACTTATTCCACTTCGTGGTTTCCTAGGTTTTTTTTTTTAAATTGTGTTGCTTCTTCTACTGGAGAATCAAATAATAGGCGTATTCCAAATTCCAACACCTATGGGTTGGAAATGTCTAGAAAGTCTATTTCAGATGTGTTTTAGTGCCCCTGGGACCTTCTAAATAGCCAGTTAGAACTTATGAGTGCTAATGTCTAGACTGGCTATCCCTTATGCTATTGAGTACTCGAGGCACCCTAAAAATGGTTAATTAGATTAATTATGTTGTTTTGTCAATGGAATCTATTAGCCTGGAGATGTCCAAACTGGCTGGCTTCCACGGGCCCTCAAAATTGCCAATTTGATTTTGATTTTGATTTTTTGTGTGTTGTCATTGGAGCCTATAAGCCTGGAGAGCATCTCTGGCTATCGCTCATGCTCCTCAATGGACCCTCAAAATTGTCAATTTGCACGAATTTTTTATTTGGTTATTGGAACTTATNTTTGGTTATTGGAACTTATCAGCCTGAAAATGTTGTTTCTGGCAGTCCTAATGCTTCTGTAAAACCACAGGACATTCAAAATGTCCAAAAAAACGATCAGTTTTTTGTTTTGCATTGAAATGTGTAAGGCTGGAAATGTTCATATTGGCACTCTTAAATATTGCTAAGCACAACTATGAGCCTCATATTTTTATGGAACTTCAAACATAGTAGTTGCATTGCACAGCACATAGTGGCGTTCAACAGGTTCAACTAGTAGTATATAAATATAAATCTTATTAGACAAAAAATTATTAAGTTGCTCTGAATAAATAATAATAAAGCCTATATNATTTGGTTATTGGAACTTATCAGCCTGAAAATATTGAATCTGGCAGTCTCTAATGCTTCTGTAAAACCACAGGACATTCAAAATGTCCAAAAAAACGATCAGTTTTTTGTTTTGCATTGAAATGTGTAAGGCTGGAAATGTTCATATTGGCACTCTTAAATATTGCTAAGCACAACTATGAGCCTCATATTTTTATGGAACTTCAAACATAGTAGTTGCATTGCACAGCACATAGTGGCGTTCAACAGGTTCAACTAGTAGTATATAAATATAAATCTTATTAGACAAAAAATTATTAAGTTGCTCTGAATAAATAATAATAAAGCCTATATTAGCCTATTGGGAGCAGGCGAGTCCTCATATTTCGAGCCCAGAACCTAGTGGATGTGAGGCTAGCGTACTAACCACACAACCACCCGGTCGTCAAGTTGCTCTAAATAACTTTTAGAAAATTCATTTATATGGTAAAGCCTCCATCTTCTACGTCTCCCCATAATCTCAGTGTAGAAGTTTGTAAAATTTTGCACGTTCTAGGATATTATCACATAATTTCATTACCCTATATTTGTGCATTGATTCTCCATTATTACTACACCTTTGTATTTAATGCAATTACGAGAAAACCGGATTATATGTTTGCATGAACGTGACATCGTTACGTAAAGTGTGCAAATTTATTTTTAATTAGTTTTGGTGGTTTTTAAACTTTTTGGCAGCACACTTTTATTACGTCACACAAAAATAAACTATATAGCTGGAAAAATGCCATAGAAATTGAAATAAAGTGGCCACTTCTTTAATATCATCAGTTTAACCCTCTTTCTATTGTCTTTCCATTTTCGAATATAATCGTCTGCCTAACAAGAAGAAGCACAATTCAAAACTCAAATAAACTTAAGCACTTACTGCAATTTCAATTACTTCCTCTTCTTGTTTACATGCTGATTATAATCCCATCCATTACCATAAACACGATGGCTATTAACTTTATCTTATATAGAACCAACCAAGCATTTTCTTGCATCTTGTTGACTAATTAAATAAAGTTTAATCAAATTTAGCATCGATTTGTTAATTAGAAATCTTTTATGAGATTAGAGTTTTTCTGCAGATGAATTAGCACATGCAGGACTTCTATGGCTAGTTTAAAAAAGCCAGTTCAGCTCTTCCTTATTTATGTCTAGAAAAGTCTTTGAAGTCCTTCTAAAGAATAGAATGCCTATTTGGGGGTGGCTTTTAACTTCAACCTGGTTTCACTTCGACGTTCAGCTTGTGTAAGTCACCAATTCAATCGAGGAAGAAGATCATCGCATCTTCTTGTCTCGCCACGATCCTCCAGTTGGTCCAGCAGTTTGTTGACCTTTAAGCACCTGTTGGCTTACCACGCCATCAGCGGACAGCTTCAGCATCCACCTGGATTATTTTTCATCGGCTTTTGAGATAGTTCATAGACATCCAGCCTCCTCCAAGATTGGCTGTTGCATCTTCTGATTGCCATTTTTGTCCGCTGCTGTTGGCCAATGCCCAACCTCACCGTTCAACTGTCCCTGACCCATTCGAGAGTTCGCAACAATACTAAGATGTCCAGCTGCATAGTTGGTTGCATTTCAAAAGCATGTTGTTGCGTAAACTGCTATAATGCTGAGTGTACTGCTATAATGTTGAAGTGTTTTTGTTTGTACCTATCTGAATTTGTGTGTTTTTGGTGTTTAGTTTGTGTCTTGGTTCAGATGTAATCCTATTGAAGATTCANTTTTGGTGTTTAGTTTGTGTCTTGGTTTAGATGTAATCCTATTGAAGATACGGGCCACCTAGTATTGCTTCAATGCATTATTTTGGTTGTGGTTGCACCCACACTCAAAATAAAAGACAGGTGCGTTTTCAAAAGCACACGCAGTTTAAGAAAAGTTGAAACTGCGAATAGGTACAGGTGAGCACTGGTACGGCAAAAAAACAGGTTGAACACACCAGTTTTTAGTAGGAACAAGTCATTTTCAGTTAGCTTCACCTGTCTAAGCAAGTGATCCACACTGTTGTTACCACTACATTTACAAACATACGTTTACAGCTTACCTGTCTCACTAGTTAATTCAACCGTTGAAAAACAGGTGATGATAGCCTGTTTTAGCTGTAAAATGCACTGCTGATACAGGTAAGAGTATGCTTTACCTGTTTATCGCAGGTGGATTCCATCGGTGAGACAGGTAAGAGCATGCCTAACATGTTTTTCACAGGTGAATTTCACTGAAAAACAGGTAAGAGCACGCCTTACCTGTTTTTCGCAGGTGGATTCGATCGGTGGGACAGTAAGAGCATGCCTTACCTGTTTTTCGCAGGTAAATTTCACCGAAGAAACAGATAAGAGGTTGTCTTACTTGCTTTTTGCCGGTGAATTTCAGGCACCGTCTTACCTGTTTCCNCTCCCTAGGTAAGCCGAACACCCCCAAATTTCGTTCTTTTGAAAAATGGTCCAATAAACTTATTCTCAGTAGACGGACACAAAACAATAATCAAATCATACTTGTAAACTACACCCGATATAATATAACTCTTCAAACTATAAAAGTTAAAGTCCAGAGTATTGTAATGGATCTGTTTATTTTATACTGAGTGCACGACCACATTTTTGTTTGAATGTTGATATGTCTTCACAAATCACATGAGATAAACCACGACCGATCCTACGACGCAACCTCATTTATAGACATCTTAGTATTTATTCGTATATGATCTTAGTATTAATGATCCTTGTACCAACGATGAAACCCCGTTTCTGTCTATCTTAGTATTAATGATCCTAGACCATTGCACCATTGGTGCTGTCCAATTATTTATGTATACTGCCCATTATATACCAATTCTGCTGTCCAGAACTGTTCCATAATAATATATGGTTTCCTTCTTTTATCTAACTTTAAGTCTTTGCTAAGTACATAAAAAAAATCTCATTTGAACCGAGAAAGGCTTCAGTTTATCATTAAAGAAATTATTTACATTCTTTGCTTCCAAATCCCATCAGTAATGTAGGTGTATAGTTTTTTTTCATAACCATTTACGTCTCTGCTGAAGGGTTTCACATTCAAACAGTTTTTTCCCTCCATTATATCGTTTATGCAAAAGATTTTCCTTCCTTCCTTATTATTTGTACCACGTTGTATCTATTTTCTTCGAGTAGGCACTGTAGTACTGTACAGACCTGAATGGGTATAAAAACATGTTGTTGTTTATTTTATCTATAAAGCTTTTTTCCCTCTTTTATTACGGGAAAAAATGATGCTGCTAAGTAAGTAATGCATAATAAAGGACATTATTCTGAAAGGATAATTGAATCTCTCGAGAGTATTGTGGCTTCACCGACACAATGACATATTTTAATGATTAGATTGGGGAGTTATTCTGGTTTTTATCTCATATTATTTTTTTTAATATCATCGTGTTTGTAAAAGTAACAACAGCTAGGACATAATTCGAAAGTTCGTAGATTATTTTTGCTATAAATTCTTTCATCTTCTTTTCTACGTCCTCTATATGTCATATATCTAGAAGAACTAAAGTTTTAGGGCTGTTAAATTTTAAAATTCTTGGACCATTAGGTTTGAAAAGCAAAAAAATCATCATGGGGTGATTTCATAATTTGAAAGAATTCTGCACTAGTTTGACGGAAATTTGGTAGGAAAGTAAGTACGAGTTTGTAAATGAGCCAAATTAGTCCACGAGGTCTGGAAAATCTTTTGTCAGCCATCTCAAGTTCATGTGATCGGAGTGAGTTTAAATTTTGAGCATAAGCTTTTAATGGGTACGTAGCAAGAACATGACTTCAAAGTTTTATTCCCAGAATCTCAAGATTTAATGGCTAATTAAGCAAGCAATAATAATAATAGAAGGTCTATAGTACCATAGGGGAACCAGGCGAGTCCTCATATCAGAGAACTTTCTAGGTATTAGTGGACCTACAGCTTATTGTGGATTCCGAACCATCACAACTATAAAATGGAGAAATGTAGAAGATACGGACTAAGCTGATGACCTGCCTATGCCTAACAAAAAGAAAGATATGGAAGGCAAAATCAAAGACGTTTCCCATGAAGGAAAGGAGATTGGCTTGAAAATCAACGTCGAAAAGACAAAGTACCTCGCTATAAACCAAAATAACGCTGGCGAAATTGAGATTGACGGTAAAATCGTCGAATGCGTCGAGAAATTTACTTACCGCGGCAGCAATATTACAACTAAATGTGGTACCGACGAAGACGTTCAAAACCGCATCAACACTGCGAGAGGAAAATTTAATGCGCTAAATAACATATGGCGCTTAGGCTTTATATCAAAAAACACTAAGCTTCGACTATTTCGAAGTCTTGTACTATCCACATTGCTGTACGCGACCGAGACAGAAAGTGGAAGTGACTGAATCGGTCACCAATAAAATTCAGACATTTGTCAATCGATGTATGCGTCAAATTAAATTATCCGGATAAGACGGCCTTGAACGATTACTAACACTGAATTATGGCAGCAATGTGGTATAACCAGCATGGATAGATTGGCCACGTGCTACGAAGGGGCCCAACGGAGCCCGGATCAGTAGCAAAAGAAGCTTTGGAGTACTGTCCTCGGGAAGGAACTAAATCCAGAGCCAGACCACGCCAAACTTGGCGCAGTTCCGTCAAGTCAGAGTTGGATGTACGCAACGATGAGTGGGGTGAGGTAATAGCAACCGCTAGGGACCGAATGAGATGGAATAGGACTATTGATTGGCTGTTCATTGAGCCCATCAAGTTGTGTTCAATTTTTGCTGTAAGGAAACTGACTATCCTCTTTGACATGAGCACCATTCGAACGCCATCCGAACGCCTTCCATCCCATACTTAAGTTTTTGCAGCAAGTATTATTTTTTTTATAACGCAAGTTAATTCATTCTTCAAGGGTCGAATTTGAACCCGTGCCCTTTTCGTTGATAGGCAGACGCTCTACTGATCAAGCCACAATGGCAGTCAAACATATAAGACCTAACTCAATATCTTTACAAAGTAAAGAAAGTGAAAAATTGCTATCGACTTTCTACGATGAAATACACGATAAGTAAAGAATAAAAGCATTAATCCACCTTTTGGTTTCCCCCTTTTACGCCATAATCAACAACAACAACAACAACAATAAAAAGTAGTAGAAAAATATGCGAGAGATAAAAGGGAATCGAAAAATTCGCAATTTATGATTTTCTTCCTTTTCTACGTTGTTTCTAATTTTTGTAACGTAAAATGCGACATTAAAAATTATCAATATATATGGTTATGTTGCTATGTTAGCGCTATTTAAAGCTTATTATGGTAAAGTGTTTCTCTGATAAGAGATTTTATTGAAGAAGTTTTTTGTTCATTTTGTTCTCTTTCTTCGTCCTTGAACGAAAATTTGGTTCGTTCACAATCTCGTGAACTTCTGCATCAATCAATAATTTTAGACACAAAGCCCTCCCAGCACGTACAAGATATTTTGTTTAGAGATTGTAACAGTTGCTACAAGAAAAGAAGAAGTTTATCTCATTAGTGGAGCTTTAATCAATAAATTCTTATTTACCTTTTGGCAATGAAAATATTGATTTATTTTTTTATGGAGCTTCAGTCTTTTGGATGCTGCTGTGTTGTGTAGTGATAATGTTTTTGTGATTAAATAAAATAGGTTAATTGCGAAAACGCTAACTTTTATTATATATCAGCACAACTCCCAAATTTAAACCGTTTTCCAGGAATGCAAGTAGTTGGATTTTGAGAACAAAAATTGAAGGAAACCATAAAGTGGATTATGAAACTTTTCGTTGCATTTATTATTACTGTATGATGAAATGGACAAAGATTATATGTTCAAATTTTTAAGAAGATCTCAAAAGTATTTACGGAGTTATCCAAGAAAGCCTGGTACACAGATAATTCTGGAAACTAAAATTTTAGTTCATTTTACCGAAATCCAGACAAAAGTCTACTAAGTCTATTAATTTTAGTTCGAGCTGCGAACGATTATTTTCAGTACTTTTTCAACTTTTTCAGAAGGATATGGACATGTAACTGAGCACTTTTTCAAAAATGATTTATTTTGGTTCACATAGCCAAACTATTGATTAAGTTCTTTCAATTGTTTATTTTATTTCTTTTCCCTTAAGAACGAGTTCATGTTCAAGAGCTATTCTGATAGTTTAAAGAACTAAGAAATATCAAATTTAGCATAGAAGCTTTTTTATGTACATACAAAATTTCTCATTTCGATCACTAGCACTCGATAATTCTGGAAATTGNTCAAGAGCTATTCTGATAGTTTAAAGAACTAAGAAATATCAAATTTAGCATAGAAGCTTTTTTATGTACATACAAAATTTCTCATTCCGATCACTAGCACTCGAGAATTCTGGAAATTCTTACTACATGCACAAATAATTTCAGATACAATATAGTTTTTAAATTCATTGAACTTAATAGTTCTTGAACATGAATTCGGTTTTAAGTGAAAAAACTAAAATAAATAGTTAAAATCGAACTAAAAATAATAGTTCGAAGCTTGAACTAAAAATAATTGTGAGTAGACTTTTCCCAGAATTTTGGTGAAAGGAATTTGAATTTTAGTTTCCAGGATTGTCTGGGAGCCCTCAGATTCCGATGTTCCGGGCCCAAATATTTTCAGGAACTGCTCCCGGATACTTACCAACAGCTTATATTCCAAATTTGAGCTCACTCCAATTACTGGAACTCATGAGTTCTGATACATTCTGGTGAGTTTGTATATGGCCCCCAGATCCCGTGGTTCGATTCAGCTCATTAACATACTCGTCCTCATTTTTATTTCAGTCAAATCAGTTGAAAATTACATGAGACCTTTTTTCTCTCGTTTTTATCACGTTTTAAACCATTTGGAGCAGCTTCTTTCGACGATTTTTCAAACTTAACTGAATCCGTGAGGCTAGGGATCGATGAACATTATAATTAGAGAAAATAATACACAGCAATTTCTGAACTCCTTAGAATAATAGCTAATACCTCTCCAAATTCATTTCATTTCAGATCAATTCCTGAACTCCCAAGCTAATAGGTACTAACACGAAATAAAATTGTTAACCCAATTTCATTAGGCCTGGATTGACCCTAATATTACTTCTCATTTTCATTGGTCCTAGTTCTAGAGCACCCCAGGCGTTCGTCCTACATGTATAATACAGTGAAACCTGTGAAAGCCGGAATAACAAGGGCAATTTTAAATGTCTATTTCTCGGCTTTTAATTTTCCAAATGTATCGAATCGGTCTACAGTATCGCTAAAAAGTCACCGGAAATTATTCTTTGAAAAGCGCTACCGAGCACTATTGCATCGCTCCGTATTACATTACTTATTGAAAAAACTGTTATATTGCATAAATGTTTGATATGTTTGAACGTTCAAATATTTATCATTAATACCAAAAAATTGTATGAACAAATTTAAAGGTACAGAAATATCTAGAACAATTGCATATTCCGATGACATTTTAGCGATACTGTATGTATTCAAAATAATTTACTTGATTTAGATCAAAAACATTATCCGGCTTTCACGCAGTATTTTCATGCTTACAATTTCTAATTCCGGAACTCCTCAGACTGTTAGGTATTATGGATGTACTCTCGATAATTGGGGAAGTCACACGGGAGACAAAAATAGTTCCATCTATAAAGAAATTCGACTTAATAAATAATTTTGTATGGCTCTCGAATTAGGTCGTTCTCAATATTTAAATTAAGCAGAAAATTCGAATTATTGATACTTCCAATTACATATCGCTGCATACCCGTGCCTCGCAAAAATTGTAAATTTTCATTAGTCCAGGAACGCTCTCAAAACGATCATCGTCTCAAATTTTTACACCAAATCAAGTTAATAGGTACCGTAGCAACCCTAAAGAGTCGTCTCAAATTTTAAGATCAATTTCATAACTTCCAGCTAAAAAAAACTACTCAAATTATCAAAAAGGTGGAAATGGTTATAAGGGTGGAGTGAATTCACGACAATGATAATTTCAAAAACATAGCCACGTAAAAAGATACACTTTTGATCCAAGGACTATCCCTGATTTTTTAGGATTTTTTGATTTGGCCGTTATGCAGCGCCGGCCATTTGAATAGGGCATTTTTTTATCAAAATTGACGGTTTATTTAAACTGCCATTATGCCTTTGGTCAAATAATCTTGAAATGTTTTGTTCTAAGAATTTGTAGATATTGTAATTACAAACAATTTGAGTCCTTGACGACTTATATTGCATATTTGATTCCGGAGATATTTCAAAAAGAGAGCTGTCAGCTGTCAGAATATTTTGTATGAAAACTCGGAAAATTTAATTCGAAAACCTTTAAACTATATACTTTCATTTTTGTCCTCAATTTTTAGTTTTAGATGTTTTTTAGTTTGGATCATATAGTTAAAACAACTACATTTTTTAATAGTACTCGACCAAAAACAAAGCAAGAAATAAAAAATAGACGAATCAGAGATAAGTAAACCCAGTAAGCAAGGTTTGAATAAATGCACAGTTGTGCTAAGTCGTGCTTAGTCGTGCTACTCGAAAAAAGCTGTGCACAGTTGTGCAAACTTTCAATGTCGATTTAGAAAACTTTGTTTTAATAACAAGTTTTTGATTTTTTATGGCAAAAATTGAGTTCTAATGACATATTTACCCTTTTCCCAACCGTTTTTACTAATTTCACCATTTTAAATGTGAAAAATTGCTCACTTTCAAATATCCTATTTTATCAACAACATTTTTTTAATTACACAGGAAACATACCTAGTCATTCTCCTAATTTTCATAGTTAAATTGACAATTTGAATTTGATTTTGTCAATT
>JXPH01002492.1:838-15387 GCA_001014845.1 Mochlonyx cinctipes | reverse complement strand
AATATCAATTTCAATTACCAGACTTTCTTGGATAACTCTTTAAATACTTTTCCGATCCTCTTCAAAGTTTGCACCGATGATTTTTGACCAATTCTAAATTCAGTTCTTATGAAAAAATACACAATAATTATGAAAAGAAAATCTTTGTGGTTTCCTAGATACAGTTTTGGGGCAGGTCATGTTAATAAACTGATGATGAAATACGTGTTGTATCTTCTTCTTATTGCTGCATTCGATGGACGTTTGACGCTTCCGTACATTCAAAATTTTGAGAACTGGAGAAAGGGATTCTTCAAACCTAAGAAAAGTTCAGCGATTTAACCTCGTACTTGAGGGCGATCACATCATTAGAGAGCTTTTTGGCTTTTAAAACTGCAGCTCTGGAATTCTTCAAAAGAAGCGGGGGAGGTTTTAACAGGTTACCATTTTTTGAAAGTCAGAATCGATGGATTATGTTACCAAGATTCAGGAAATACAACGTCTGCCAATCTGAATCAATTCCGCTCTTAAGGTACATGATCAAAATATACGTGAGAAAAATTACTTTTTTGTGTATGGTCCAAAATAATTTTTGAACACCAGCATGATTCATGCCTATCCCGCGAGTCAAGTGTCTCAATGGTAGATATTTAATCCCATTCCGAAAGGGTTGGCAGACGCCGTTATAGAGGTGTAGAAAATAAGTCTTGGGCCTTTCGAGGTTACCAAATTCTGAAAACGAGGCATTATTCAGACCCTTTATAAATGCTTTTGAGCCCTCTTTTAACCATATTTAAAAAGCCCTATAGTTATACAATCGAAATTTTAAGAGAGTGTTTTTGATGGTCGTAACTTATTTTTGAAGTAAAATAAACAGATACATTACAATACTCTAGACTTTAACGTTTCTAGTTTAAAGAGTTATATAATATCGGGTGTAGTCTACAAGTATAATTTTTCCATCTACTGAGAATAAGGTTATCGGACCATTTATAAGCATAATAATTTCGGAGTGTCCGACTTGCTTAGGAAGATGCTTTAGAAGAGATGTAGAGTTGCCTTCGGCTTATAAATTTATTTAGATTTTTCATTCAAATCACACACATTTGTATGGGAGCCTATAGTAGACTTTGTCTGATTGGAGTCAAATTTGATAGGCTGACTTGAGACTGACCAAAATTTCAGCCATTTTCATTGATTACGCCAGAATTTATTTCGATTTTTTCATTAAAATCTCAAATAATTGTATAAGAGCTCATAGCTGGGTTTCACTGATTAAGCGCAAACACGTTACTGTTCCTAGAACTACCGACTAAAATTCTAAGATAAGCTTTTAAGGGCGCAAGAATTCTTATTTCTGTGACAGGCTGAAAAGTTCTTGTCGCACATCTTAAAACCATAGAGGAAAACATAGTGTTGCAAAGCCCTAAAGGTAAGTAAGCACCAAGCCTGATGTTAAACGCTAAGCTTTCTGTTGTAAACAAAAGAATTAGCGTTCAACAAGCTTGCTGCTTACCACCCTAAGTCTATTGTTAACCTACTTGAAATTGAATTTAAAAACTTACTAAAAACATTTCAAAGCACCAAGTTTTTGATTACTACCTTGCAGAGTCTTGACAATCCATTGGACCTCAATTTTTCTATTATGTTAAGATTGGTTTTGGGGTTTTGAATCAAGAATTTTGCAGCTCGACCAAAAAATTCTAATTTTTTATGCCCTGAAAAGCATATGCGGAGAATTTCAGCTGGTGAATAGTTGATCCCGTTTTTTGCCTCAGGCTCTTGAACTATTGCATAATCATTTGAAAATAGTCCGCGAATTTTCAGTTCAATCGGTTTAACAGTTGTGACCGTTATCGTTAGAGTTTACACAATCTATACCATCCATAATCGACACGATACAAACCAACATACATAATCCACTACAAGCACAAACACCTTGGGACCCCAAGTGATCTATGCCGAATTTCAACTTGGAAGTAGGACACTTTTGTTGGAAAATACTACACTCTTTTTAGCCTGATAGGTTTTCCGGCTAGTAAATTAATTTAAAAAAAGTTAGTTCCACAATCCTAGGTTTGTGGGTCATAGGTGTTAAGAGTTTGTATTTGTATTTTCATTGCCGGAGCTTTTCAAAACACATACAATCGCATGTGGTAAAATTTTTACAGTTTGAAATAAGTTAAAATTTCAAACAATAAAATAACATCATCACAAGTTAATTAAAATGATGACCACCAAATTCTACTGAAAAATTCAAGCGCCAAAGTATTAATTGCTCAAATCCTTTCCAACGACATGATTGTCACTAGCAAAGATTTCCAAACTCTAGCATCTTCCATTCTAAAGCAGTTTCCAAGGCCCTCCGTTCAAAACTGTGGCATTAAAAATTATCCTCGAACAAAGAATTCGTTCATGTAAGTTGGAGACATGCAGAACCTTAAAGACACTGCAAGCTATTCTTTACTTGTCATCTCAGCAAGCTGGGCTCTAGGTACGAGATGAGATCAAAACGCCTATGACCTCAGGTGTTGAATGCATGTCGAAGTTCCACACTCCACAGTATACAAGAACCAACTAAACAGATCAAGAGCTTTCATTTGATGTGTCGGTAGGTGGGATTTAAAGCAAAAATGTTTGACATCCAATTATCAATATGCAGTCCGATACATTTGATGACATGTATATGAAATTGGGTTTTGCTGCATGTTTGCCATTTTGGCATTATGGCATTAGAGGGTTTCTGGGGGCCAAACCCAAGGGTAACAACTTAAGGCCCAAAAAATCCCTGAATCCTTGAGACCTAACTAACACTATGATATGCCACTCAACCGGTTAGAATGAAGTTTGGATTTTAAAGGTAGGAGCTCTGGCTATCAGCACTAATCTAACAGCCTGCCAAAGAATGATAATATACATCGAAAGAATTTTGTTTCGATGTTTTACTTCGACTGAATCCCATTCAAGGATCGACATACTATCTTAACAATCTTGAAGATCATCAAATACTTCATGAATTTCATAGAAATCTCTTATAAATGTTCCTCATTTCCCACTGCTCACACGCTCCCAGAAAGAAAAAAAACAAGCAAGATCTAATGAAAAAAAATATTTTACCATAATTCTTAAGATTATGATACATAAAAATGTCAACTGCAATACGATAACTCCCCACATATATCAATTTTTAGAAGCATTTGCATAAATAACAAAAAATTGAAAGAAAAAACTTCTTACATCATCACATTTTCTTAGTTCATCATTGAAACGAGGTTCTGGTGTAAACGAAATTGAATTTGAATAAATATTACATACATTATGGTGATTAAAATAAACACACATGCTCACTCACAACATATAAATACATAATGCTAAACATACATTTACATACTAGATACTTAAAACAAACACACATGATGGCGGGTTTCAAATGTAAACATAAGACTTTTTTCTCTCGTTTCTTGGAAGTAACTAACCGAGTTTTAATTCCTTTTTGTTCCCATTCAGTATATAAGCCACAGCAGCGTTTTCATCCGTGTGAACATAGTTCATGTTATCCAGCAACTGGAAATCTACTGATAGGACGTGAGAATAGGTTAGAAGCATCATCGACATGCGGTACAGAGAGGAAGGAACGGTTCTGTATAGTTTCGCATTTGGAGGAGAAGAAATGTTTCTTGTGTGACACGAGGCGAGAAACGGAAAATGATGTTTTGAGGAATCACAGGGTCGGACAGATCATCTATAAATACCGTAGGGGAACACTGGAGCAATCGTGGTGGCAGTCGGAAAATGGAAGAGAAAATGTCACGATTCAGCTCGATTTGGAAGCGGAGTTCCATTTTACCCATTTGATTATAGTTTTTCAAACCTTTAGACCTAATGCAATGCTGATTGAACGTTCTTATGATTTTGGAAGGACATGGCATGTGTACAGATATTTTGCCCACAACTGTTTGGATGCGTTCCCTCATGCAGCGACTGTCGCAAGGAATATAACGGATGTTACTTGCGATCATCGTTACTCTGGAGTGGAACCATCGAAAAATGGAGAAGTAATTTACCGTGTTTTGCCTCCAAATCTCAACATTGAGAACCCTTATGCCGAACACGTTCAAAACATGTTGAAAATGACTAATTTGAGGATAAATTTCACGAGGTTACATTCATTAGGAGACACTTTACTCGACGATCGTCAAGAGATTCAGGAAAAGTACTACTACGCTATTTCAAACATGGTTGTCAGAGGATCGTGTTCTTGCTACGGACATGCTTCAAGATGTTTACCACTAGATGGGGTACAAAATACAGAAGTGGATATGGTGCATGGGCGTTGCGAGTGTACGCACAACACCAAGGGATTGAATTGTGAAGAGTGCGAAGATTTCTTCAATGATTTACCGTGGAAACCTGCGCTTGGAAAACAAACTAATGCTTGTAAAAGTGAGTAAAATATTCCGTAGTGAGATTTTAGCTAATTTTGATTTATTTTCCAGAATGTAACTGTAACAATCACGCCACAAGTTGCCACTTTGACCAAGCTGTCTATGAGCATTCAGGACGTGTTAGTGGAGGTGTTTGCGACAACTGTCAACATAATACCCAAGGGCAACATTGCGAAGAATGTATTCCATTTTTCTACAGAGACCCTAATGAAGATACGCAAAGTCCATACATTTGTAAAGCTTGCGATTGCGATCCTCGTGGTGCTTTGGATGAAGGTATTTGTGATTCGATTACGGATGAAGAGAACGGAATTGTCGCTGGATCTTGTCATTGTAAGTCGAATGTGAAGGGACGTCGTTGTGATCAATGTAAAGACGGTTACTGGAGCTTTGATGAATCAAATCCAGAAGGTTGCCAGGCATGTAGCTGTAACACTTTGGGAACAATTAACAATTCTGGATGTAACGTTTATACTGGAGAATGCACTTGTAAACGATTGGTTACCGGACGGGATTGTAATCAGTGTATGCCAGAAACCTACGGATTGTCAGAAAGTAGAGACGGATGCACACTCTGCAATTGCGATCCTGGTGGTTCTTTGGATAATAACTGTGATGTTATCACAGGACAATGTAGATGTCGTCCTTACATGCAAGGAAGAGATTGTAGTGAACCTAAACAGCATTACTTCATTCCTGTTCTTCACAAAGTCTATGAAGCTGAATTCCCCTTCACAGTGAGTACTTTTCAAAAAAGCAGTTTAAAGCTCAATTAATTTCAAATTACTTTTACAGCATTGTGATCAAAATTCACAACATGGAGTAAGTCTTCTAACAAAATACCAAATAGACGATGATTTAACTGTTTAATTTTACAGAACTGTTCAGTTGTGATCCGTGAAAGGCCACACGATCGTCCACCAGCATGGACAGGTCCAGGATTCGTGCGTGCACATGAGGGTACTGAGCTGAAATTTACCGTCGACGATATTCCAAAGACAATGAACTACGATGTTGTTGTTCGTTACTCACCTCAAGTTAAAGGCGATTGGGAAGACGTTCGTGTTTCAATAATTCGACCAGACATCTACGACTCCGACGGTCCTTGTGCCAATTCACATCCCCAATACGAAACGGATGTACGAACTACACTTTCCGAGTATGAGACAAGCTCGGTAGCAATGCACGATGTTTGCTTGGAAAGCGGAAAAACTTATAAATTTATCGTTTCATTCCAAAGACACAATCCTTACGACGATGATCCAGCTGCTCAAATTCTTGTCGATTCTGTTAGTACCACTTTTATAGACATTTGCAACCGTTAATTATATTTTTATATATTACAGATTGTATTAGTTCCAAGAATCGAAGTTACTCCAATCTTCTCGGGAAGTCCTCCTGCTGAAACACGTTACAGGGAGTTCGAAAGACTAGGATGTAACCACACTTACTACGATGTAAATTACGAAAATAATGCTGGACCTGAGTGTAAAGATTTATTGCACACTGTCAGCATTTTTGTATTTAACGGAGCTACACGTTCGTATTTTCTTTTACAATAAATTCCCTCGTAAATAACGATTTTTCTTACAGCTTGTGAATGTAACCCAACTGGATCAACGACGAAGAAATGTGAAGAATTTGGAGGGTTATGTCAGTGTAAAACTAATGTTGTTGGACGTAAATGTGGTAAATGTGCGCCTGGAACATACGGTTTTGGACCGGAAGGATGCAAATGTAAGTTATCTTTCCCGTATTAGGTTGAATCGCTTTGTCAGGATTTTATTTTCAGCTTGCGATTGTAACAGCATTGGATCAAAGGACAACGATTGCGATTTAATCACGGGTCAATGTAACTGCCATCCCAACACTTACGGACGTGAATGTGACCAATGTCAACCTGGGTTCTGGAACTTCCCCAACTGCCAAATGTGTGAATGCAACGGACATACTCCTGCTTGTGATTCAAGGACTGGAGAATGTGTTTCGTGTCAAGATTACACTGCCGGATACAAATGTGATAGATGTATAGACGGATACTACGGAAATCCTTTGTTAGGTTCTGAGATTGGATGCCGTCCATGCCGTTGTCCAGATACAAAAGTTTCAGGCCATTCATACGCTGACGAATGTTCTTTAACTGGAAACAATGATGTTGTATGTCATTGTGATCAAGGTTATGCTGGAGCACATTGTCAAATCTGCGCGGATAACTACTACGGCAACCCTGATAAACCAGGAGGTGTTTGTAAGGAATGTAATTGTAACAATAATGTCGACTTGGGACGTCCTGGAAACTGTGACGCTAAAACAGGAACTTGTCTACAGTGTTTGTACGATACAATGGGTGATAACTGTGAGTATTGTCGTGACGGATACTATGGAGATGCTTCAAGACAAGATTGTAGAGGTAATATATTATCCTTGAAAACGGTTTTTATACTTTAATCGTAATTGTCGTTTTTAGAATGCGATTGTAATGTCCTCGGAACCAACGGAACAATACAATTCTGTGATCGTCACACTGGGCAATGTCCTTGCTTAAAGAATGTTCAGGGTAAGGGTTGTGACGAATGTATTGAAAACCACTGGAAGATTGCCAGCGGAGAAGGGTGCGAAGAGTGTGCTTGTGATTCAGTTGGGTCTGAGTCGGAGCAATGTAACCCAGTGAGTATACTATTAAATTAATTGTCTTTTATATTTTCTGGTCTGATTACGTAACTTTAGTTTTGATTTGGTGTAAAATGAGTTATCTAATCTACCTGAAAACCTTATCAATGTCGAAAATAAAAATATTGGCCTTTATTCATTTAGCAAGTATCACTGTCAAATTACATTGTAAGATGTTTTTGAGACAGATAGCGTTGTTACTTCTCTTTAATATTTTAATACAGATAAACTCGGGAAAGGAGTTTAAGGTGAGGGAGTTTAATGGTGCTATTTGTTCTGACCCTTTTGGACATTGAAAATTTGAATATTAGGGGTTTCTAAATGTTAGTTCTGAGTATCAGACATCTCAAAAGACCGGTTAAAAGTACAGAAAATTCACAAAGAATACAGAGAAAGGAGTATGTATATTTGAAATGACATTTCTGATTCAATGTGAACGGAACCTAATTGTTGAAAAATATAGAGACTTCATTAGGACTCATCAAGACAACATAACATCAATCCCAACGGCGAAGAATTCACCACCAAAGACTATTTTGCCTAGTTGCGTCACCACAGTATACTCATACCTTGTAACGGGGTTTGCTTGGCGACAAGGTTGACAAAATACGAGGGGCTGTTCACTAAGGTCTGGTTGAAGCAGAAGGAAAAATAGACCGAGTATTTCGAGTGTTCTTGAGTGCCCCGAGTCCTGCGCGTTCTCGAGTGTTCTTGAAAATTACCGAGTGTTCTCAAGTATTCCCGAGTGTTCTTCAGTATTACCGAGTCCCGAGTGTATTACCGACTGCACCTGGGTAATACTTCCAAAGTGTTACCGAGTGTTTCCTGGGGTATATTTCTCTAGCTGAAGCAGTCAAACGGCCAGTGAACAGACCCTCGATAAAATAAGAAAATCAATGTTTTGGATGAAATCGCACAGAGTCCGTTACAGAGAGGTTTACCCGTTATGTTGCCGGCTCACTCTGGAATGCAGAGACTTGAAGGGTGGGGTGGTTCACGTTGAATCTATAAGTGGAGAAAAGGTTAAAATACACTCTCAATTTATTTTTGAGTTCATTTAATTTAAACTACTAAATTTTTTAGTAACGTATAAAAATTAAGAACAGACATACGTTTTACTTTTCTCTGATTCGTCGATTTTGAATTTCTTGCTTTGTGATTCGTCGAATACTTTACTATTTTAAAAATGTAGTTGTTTTAATTACATGATCTGATGGTCCAGCTGTTTTTGAAAATTCAATCGTTTTAATTAAAAATTCAGTAGACGAAAATGAGTGTGTAATGATCGGTGCACTCACCCCAACCATGGACTGCATACCGGAGAACTTCACACGAGAAAAGCAGCTTACCAAACAGCTCTTTAGCCTAAGGATATGTGGCTTCTATAGAATGGCGCTTTCTACTGTCCTTGACTGTTCTTCCTTCTTCTTCCCTTTTCATCAGCATCTACTCTCGGTCACATCTCACTTTTTTTTAACTTTTGGAAAATTCCGGTTTTCCACCAAAAAACTTTTGAAAGCGTGTTATTAACGGGACCGTTAATTTCAGCTATTACTTCCAGAAAAAAAACTCCATGTAACCCCAATATTCTCCTTCGTTTCATCGTCACTCCCAAACGATTCGTTTTGTGGGAGCTACGACATCCCAACAGATGTTGTAGCTCCCACAAAACGGTTTTTGCAAGTACTTGAACCCTCTGGTATTTAGGACTGGGACCGAATCACTCAACCTTCCTTCGTTGAAGTAATTCAAGGCATCGAGCAAAAATGGCTTATAGCCTTCGAGAATTTTCAAAGGCTGTCGAACTTTTAGCAGTGTAGTACTTATCGAAGTTCTTCATGTTTTTAGCTTTTCTTCTTATCACTGTTGTATCTTCCTTCAGCTTAAGGTTAAGGTTGACAAATTTTGTTGGGAATGTTCACGACTTCATGAACTCTATCAAATGCTTCCAATCTAGCAGTATTGACGTTAGCAAATGATAGTAGTAGTTCCAGCCAACTCCCATGAAAAATTTAATGGTCAAAACCATTATGGATGGATTAATATAATGAATGAAAACGGTGACTCACTTCAAACCCCGGTGCCACCGAGTGTATACAGGACGGCTTGGGTGGCTAATCACTATCCTATTGAGGAAAAAGTCGCAGTTTTACTTCAGAATATGGTAGATATGATTGAAAACTACAAACAGCGCCATACGTTCTGAACAAAAAATTGTTTAAATTTTAAAACTTTTTGATCAACAAGTTAATGGTTTGTCACCCTAGCAGTCTTGTATACAATCGGTGGCACCGGGGTTTGAAGTGCAGGCAGTGCCGGGGTCTGCTTTCAATATGCTTGTTCCATTTCATATATGTTTATCTTTATCTATGTTTGTAACACGTTGTTGTAGAACCCTGAAAACCGGTCCGTACATAATGGGGTTTCATAAACTCAAAACTCGTTCAAGTTATGCTAGCCTAACGGGACATGACACCCTGATAGTTTTAAGTCTTTGATCGAAAAAAGTGGGTAATATTTAACGATTTTACAGAATTTCCAAAGTTGTGGGGCCTCTCTAAAATCATTAAAGATTATGCTATTTTTTCGATTAAGGGCTTAAAGCTATGACGTTTTTGGTGATATCCATTTTGTGATTCTGGTGCAACTAGAACGGCTTTTAAAATTTTTATGGAGCCCCATACCTTTCTTCTTGCATGGAAATACTAAATGAATAAAACAAGTCATAAATGATGACATTTCTGAATGTAGTTTCAGATTTACAATTTTATTTTTCTTAATGATTCTCCTTTATTTCAGTTCGACGGACAATGCACCTGTAAACCAGGATTCGGAGGCAGAAAATGTAACGAGTGCGAGACAACATTCTGGGGCAATCCAAACGTTGAATGTCGACGTAAGTTTTATAATTCATCTATAACCATGAAATACTAAACTACTCTAAAATAATTACTTACAGCATGCGATTGTAACCACTATGGCTCAGCAACACACCAATGTAATCGTGAAACAGGGCAGTGTATCTGCAACCCTGGAATCGGAGGCTATAAATGTGACCAGTGTGATCGTGGTTATTTAGGAGAAGCTCCACATTGTTCCCCTTGCGGCGAGTGCTTCGACAATTGGGATTTGATCCTTGACGAATTGAAGGATGAAACAGATAGAACTATTGAAGAAGCGAAGCAAATCAAGGTGTTGGGAGCTACAGGTGCTTACAAAAAGGAGTTTGATGCTATGGCTAAGAAAATGGACGTTATTCAACAACTCCTAGACAACACCACAATCTCAGATCGTGAAATTGATAATATTGAGAATACAATCGCTACATTAAGAAAACACTTGAAAGATTCGCTTGAAAAACTCCAACAATCAGAGAAAAAGCTTGAAGATATTGGGTCGAACATTAATCTCGCAAACATTGCTCTTGATGACTTGAATGCTAAGAGCGAGGAAGTGAAACAAATGGCAACGTATTTGAAAACCAACGCAACAAAACTGCAAGAGGCGAATATCGAGGGAGCTTTAAATTTGACTAGAGACGCTTGGCAACGCGTCAACTTGTTGGATGATATCAATAAGGAGATTCAAGGACTCAACGATAACGCTGAACGTCAATGTAAGCGTACAGAGACCCAAGTCAGCAAACATGCTGATGAATTCGCAAGATTACATGGAAAGAATGGCGATGCCTTGATAAAATACCAAGAAGATTTGGACAAATTGAACGCTAAAATTCCGGATTTGAACGAAAGAATTTGCGATAAACGTGGTGACCCTTGTGACGATTTCTGCGGTGGTGCTGGATGTAACAAATGCGGAGGTCTGAATTGTGAAAAAGGAGGTTTATCTCGTTCCGAAAAGGCGCTTTCGTATGCTAAAAGTACAGAGAAAAACATTAAGGAAAAACAGGAGTTGGCTGACGATATTTTAAGATCGGTAAATTCTTTTTAAAATCCTTAAACTACAATTATTTTAATACTTTTTCAAATTTAGATGTCTCAAGCAAAAACTAACGCCTCAGACGCTTACAAAAAGGCTTTAGAAGTATTTGAAACTTCACAGCTTCACTACAATACGTCGAATCAACTTATTGATGCTTCTCAAGAGCTAATTACTAATCTAACAGACATTATCAATAACAATACAGCTTCTCCAGGGGAAATCAAAGATCTCGCTGAGAAGATTTTGAGTTTTGATTTACATTTAGATCCTGAGCAAATCGACAATTTAGCTAAACAAATTAATGAAGCCGTTTCTCTTTTGAAAAATGTTGATTCTATCATTGAAAATACAAGAAGCGATTTGGATAATGTGGAGAGATTGAAGGAAGATGCTTTAGAGACAAAGTAAGATATTCTAAAAAACATTTTTGAAATAACGAGATAAATCTGTTTTACTATAGGAAACGTGCTGAAGATGTTTTGAAAGATGCCATCAAAGTTGTTCAAGCGTTAGAGGAGGCTGAAGAAGCACAAAAGAAGGCTAGACAAGCTATCAAAAAAGCCAATGAAGACATCAAATCTGCTGAAATCGATTTGGAACAGGTAAAACTCCCGTAATATTTATACAGTTTTGATCTTCAACCCATTTGTTTTCCAGATCGATAATGAGACAGAAGATGCCCAATTAAGAGCCAACTCCACTGCAAATACAGTCGACAAACTAACGCACAGGTTAAACGAATTACAAAAGAATTTCTTGAAGAATGAGCTTGATGCTAAGGATATTAAGGAGCAAGCTGACCAAGTTAAGGAATCCGCCAACAACGCTCATGAGCTAGCTACACAAGTAAATTTTTGCTAAATTAATTGACTTATTTTCTTAACACTGATTTGTTTTCAGTTAAAGAATAGTTATCGCAGCGCCAACGAGTCACTAACAACAAAAGCAATTGCTTCGGAGGCCGCTAGGGAACAGGCTCAAGCTTTGTTGAAGAGGGCTTCCAAAATCACCGTCGATACTAATAACAAATTGAAGGAATTGCAAGGTAATTTATTATCTGTTAAATTAGTAACATCATTAGAGCATCTTCACTCAATATTGGGCATTTGAAGAATACCAAGTAACTAAAAAAGAACCAGACCAATCCGGCTTCTTGACTTTAACTTCTATAGTTTTTCTTCTATGCGGGACGTACTAATTTTTGATGACGTTACTCTGTTTTATTATAAAAAATCATCATTTTTGGTATAAAAATGTCAACTTTGTAGGGAGCCCACAGCAGCCTTTGTTCGATTGGCTTAAAAGTTGGTAGGCATAAAATGGGTTACCAATTAATAATCTCTCTAAGATTTAACTAATATATGTGTGATATATATATCGTTTTTATCGATAAAAGGACGAACTTCTGTATGGGAGCCCACAGAAGCCTTTGTCCGATTCTGCTCTCATATGGGTGGATCACGTGGTCTTATCAAATTAATACTTCCTCCAAAACTTTAGCCTGGACAAACCGTCTAGGAGTTTTCTTGAGCGATAGAAAAGTTGCGAAAAAACACGTACGACAGACGATTTTCATTTTCAGATCAAATGCATGACTTTCACTTTAGGAAGTTAAAGTAAAATTAACTAATTGTTGTCCAGAATTGAGACAAGATATGAGACTCTCGAGCATAGTGGCCCTTATTTTGGATTCTTTTATTTCGAAAAGTTATTTGTGCGGCATTAAATGGCCGAAGAACGTTTTGCCGAACTCCATTTGGCAGAAGCCGTTTGTCCAAAGGGGTCGTTTGGCCAAAAGGGCGTCAAAATTCATAACCCCATATAGAAAATGGCAAAATCAATCCAGCAACGCCCACGCTATGCCTACCACTGTGTTCCCCGGTCATTTACCTAGGTTTTGTCGCATTATAAACCCAACAATGTTCAGAACATGCCTACCACTGTATTCCCCGGCCATTTGCCTGAGTTCTGTCGCATAATCAACCCAGCATTTTCCAGGCCATGTCTACCACTATGCTTTTCCGGTCATTTGTCTGGGTTCAGTTGCTTAATCAACCCAGCCATTTCCAGGCCATGTCTACCACTATGATGCTTCTCGGTCATTTGTCTGGGTTCTGTCGCATAATCAACACAGCAATGTCCTGCCTACCACTAGGGGGACGGTCGTTCGGCCGAAATTTGTTCGGTCGAAGTTCCATCGGTGAAAGGCCGGTCGTTCTGTCGAATGCCATGGTCGATCGGTCGAATACTATGGTTAATCTGTCGAATGCCCTGCTTGATCCAGATTTAAATAATTCCCGAAGAAATTTCCCTTTCTTCCAACTTTTTCCTACAAATTTGGATGATTTCTCAAAAAGTTTCCCCTTTTTATAATAAATTCTATCGACAAACGGTCGATCGGAAGGTATTTGGGATAATATTATCCAGTCCTGGTGATTCAATTATCAGATATTCTTGGATAACTTCTATAATCCTCTTCAAAATTTGCACATTTCATCTTTGTCGAAGTATAAATCCAGTTCCTATTACAAAATAAGCTACATAATCCACTTTGTGGTTTCCTACGTTTTTTCTAACAAATTTGAACAACTTCCCAAGAAGTTTCCCTTTTTTCTAATAAATTCTATCAAAGTATCAAAATTTCAAATGAATAAATTTTTTTTCTTTGAATTCTGGCCAACGGCCTTCGACCCCTACAGCCAAAAATACCATTCGGCCAATCGGCTTTCGGCCAATCGTCCTTCGGCAAAATGGCTTTCGGCTTAATGTACCAGAATCTTTTCAGCTCAATTTTTGTTTTCACCATACTGAAAAGTGAAGAAAAGAGAGTTGATATGTTTTAAGTGGGAGGCGTCGATAGAATAGTTATTCTATTGATTGTAATACTCAACGAGAAAAAATTTGCTTAAATTACCAACCTTAAGCATTTTTGGTTGCACCTTTTTTAATATAATTTTTTAAATACAGGAATGGACGACGTCTACAAATCAAACGACAAAGAGATTCAGAAACTCCAAGAGACAATAGTGACGCTAAACACTGACATTGAAAGTTATTTGAACGTAATTCAAAATCACGCCGATATTTATAGGCAATGTAGCTCTTAATTAACATTTTAATTACTCTTTTTTTGAAAACAATTACTTAATAATATTAAAAATTAATCCTTTTTTGTATTTTGTATAAAATATATATTATTCTAAATAACAAATAATGCTAGATTATATTTTTGTAATTAGTTTTAATATTTTTTCTTGAATTCTTTTAAATACAACAGCAATATTAGTAGACAGATGACGAGAAAAGGTAAAAAGTATTGCTCAATATTCAATTTGGACAAACGTTTTGAGCTAAAACCTTAAAATTTGCACTAGTGATTTAATTTACAAATATGAATCGAGAAGATAAATTAAAAAGGGATTTTTAATGACACATAAGTTCTTAGTCAAGATAATCCAAATTTAATTTTGAGCAATTATTAGCACTTTTCCATTACTGAATAGGGAATAGCAG
>JXPH01002465.1:12417-28597 GCA_001014845.1 Mochlonyx cinctipes | reverse complement strand
TGTTTAGATAACTCGTTTACTGAAAGTAGTATAACACTAGNGCGTCAGACTGATTTGGGTGCCCGGCCACTGTGATGTGGAGGGCAACGAACGGTCTGATGAGCTTGCTCGTGGTGGCTCCTCTGAACCTCCAACTGCCCCGGAGCCTATTTTGCCTATTTCAAAAAACTGGTTCACCAGTCGCTTGAAGGAATGGGCAATTGGTGAACATGAGAGATACTGGAATTCTGTTGTGGGATGCCGTAACGCAAAATTGTATTTGTTGCGGCCAATAGAGTCGCGTTCTAAGTTTCTGTTAAATCTTGACAGGAATAAATTGCGTTTGATGGTTTCAATGATTACAAGACACTGTAAACTAAACAGCCATCTTTTTAGTATGTACATTGTTCAAACTACTCTTTGCCGCTTTTGTGGTGCTGATGCTGAAACTGCGTTTCACATTCACTGCAATTGCGACTACTTTGCAAACCTCAGACGAAGACTTTTTGGAGACTTTAACATTAGTGCTAACTGCTTTCGTAGCATTGACGTTAAGGTTATCTATGTTTCTGATGAGCTTTACCAAATTAATTTGTAATTCTCTATTTAGTTCTATTTGTTAATTTAGTTTCAGCTATCTATTTTGTTTCAGTTTTTGTATAAGTTTTATTTTCAGGTTTTTCACCGGGGTTGAGCACAATGGGCCCACTTTGAGGCCTTCGTGCGAGAGGCAGTACAAATTCCTACTGCGCACCCCACCCCTCGAATCCATCCATCAAATCATGCAATCATTTTCTAGAAATATGTTGCAGATTAAGTTCAAATTCTACACAATTATTCGGTGGTTCAGGATTTTTCTTAAAATCGGTGAATCTCACAGCTAATTTGTTAAGTTTCTTTTAGCGTGTACTCTTGTTGATCCCAGGTTATTCGAATCTTTCAATACTGTTTCTGTATTTACAGATCAAAACATAGAGGAAGTGGGGGAGGGGGGTTCGTTATTATTCTGTTTCTTAAATTTTGACGCACGTTTATTGTTAACCTTGCTTATCTCCGTTTATTTTAATACTTTTAATGCATCCCTCTTATAGTGTGAGTGCTGGGATAATATTGGGAAAGTATGTGATAAATAGATTTCGAATTTTGAATGATATTTAGGTTTTCTGTTGATGGGAAACTATATAAGGCTCTGAGGTATTTGGAATGGATAACGTAGGATAAAATTTAGATTTTGATATTGTTGATGAATTTCGTCCTTTTTCATGTAGTAGATAGTTATTCTAGTTTATCCAAACCTATTTTACTCTCTTAATTTTAGACCATTTTGTTTTAAACTACGTTTAGATTGTTGGATTAACGTAAGGAAAGTGGGGATAAATGGTACTTGAGTTTGAAATATTATTATTGTAGATAAAAATTTATAGAAAAACAAAATAGTGTGAAAGGATAACGCGAGATAAAATTTAATTTTTATTATTTGTGTTGAATTTTATTCTTTCTCCTATCATATGTATAGATAGAATGGTAAAATTTAAAAAAAAAATGGTACCTCGGGAAAAGTTACTCCAAATGGTTTGAAACGTAAAAAACTGAAAAAATCAGTCTGCGTACGAGTGAATTTGTGTGTCTGTAAGTACAATGTCTCGCGTAATTGAATATCTCGCGTAATTTAATATCTCGCGTAATTGAATATCTCGCTTTTCTCAACAAAAATAAGGGTGAGTTCGTTAATGGGCCAAATTGAGTCACAGGGTCTTGTGGTCCCCTTACAAACTAATCAGAATTTTCCAGAAATTTGCAGCTCTTCTAATGATCGGAATGTGCTCAAATTTGGAACATAATCTTGTTGTAAGTATCCAAGAGTTGTTCCTAAAAAAGTTTGACCCTGGGACAACGGGATCTTAGGACTCCTAGGTACCAGTAGCCTCCAGAATTCTTGAGTGATCGGAGCAAGCTCAAAGTTGGAGTACTCAATACCTAAAAACAGTCCTAAAGCTAAATTTAGGATAATAACATCCATTCCTGATGCTTCCAATTAGCAAACAATCATACAGTAAATACTTTTCCGATCCTCTTCAAAATTCGCACATATTATATGTGTCCAAGTCTAAATTGAGTTCCGACAATAAAATATAAAATAAATGAAGAAAGAAAAGCTATATAATCCACTTTGTGGTTTCCTACATTTTCCATATATTTATAGTTATCCAGGCTTATCCCAACCAGCTCCAATCTTCTTTATCGAGTTGTATAGTTTAAATTCGAAGAAGAGTATTGGGATAATGTAGGAAAGTTTGATGATAATCAGTTTACAAAACTTTCTTTAGATAACAAAATTATAGGGAGCTGAAATATTTTTAAGGGATAATATAAGATAATATTTTTTATTGCATTTTTGTTTAATTTCACCCCATTAAGTGTTAGTAGTTATAAGCTAGTGTCAAGCCGATAATCACTTTTTGGATTAAAAACTACAGAATATTATTTCAAAGTATCTCCGCTCTCCCCTATCCATTTAAGATCGTATAAAAAGTAGATAAAAATTCCAAAGCCATTTATAAATTAATGAGTTATTTAAGATAAAATAAATTTCATATAGACGATAGAAAAAAGTTAATAAATTTTATGACTACACACATCTATTTAGAGCAAAAAATAATAAAAATGCAATAAATATTTTGATGACATTTTAAACAAATAAAGTATTTTGAAAAACTTGTTTTTTCTCTCCCATTCCAATCCTAAATTTAATGCCAAAAATAGATTCATTCATGGCTTCGTGAATGTCAAATTGTCTGCATTTCGTTCTTTCTTTTTGAATAAAAAACGATTAAATTATAATTTGGAATCTAAATGGGAAAAAGTATTGACAATTTCCTTTTCTTTTACCCTTTTTTATTTCAAAATGTCATTACATTGTTCCATTATCATTTTTTATCTCGAGGAAAAAGTTTCTCTTCGGTCGGTAAAAGGGTTGTTGTCAAATGGTAATTTAATTGTTTTTGAAATTATTATACTGGCGCACTTTTGAAGAGTTTAATGCAAATCACTTTGTTCTAGGAAGACGATTAAGATTAGGCATTAGGCATGCTAGGGACAGCAGATCTAATGGTGCACGTAGGGAAAACGGGAAAAATATTTTAAAAATTCTGAAACCACTAGAACCGGTCCAAAAACAGGGTTTGTTGATAAAGATTAATTTTGGGATGCCAAAAACAATAGAGACAATATAAAGTTGCTCCAGTTTTGCAAATATCTCAAAAGACAGAGCTGAGCGAGATTCCTGTTGTAGTTGTACTACGAGTTGGTAGAGGGCTTTATATAGGATTACTATGGTCAAAAAATAACTATTACCAAAAATTAGCAGTTTAAGATTTTCTTTATTTCTCTCATCATATCAATACATAGAAAAAAAGCTTATGTTTTCAGTAAAATTTGAAAAATTTTGGTCCTTCGAAAAAAGTTGCTTCGAAGGCTCTGAAATGTGAAAAGAATCGAAAAAAATCCGACTGTGTGTGTATGTCTGTCTGTGTGCGTGTCTGCCTATATGTCTGTGTCCTTGATAACTCACATGATTCTCAACCAATGCTGACATTTTGTTAGAAAAGCTCAACAAATGTAAAATTGAGTTCGTTAATGGGCCAAATCGGGTCTGGGGGCTTCCATTCAAACTAACTAAAATTTTCCAGAAATCTTGAGTTCTAATCATCCGAATGATCTCAAACATAAAATATAGCCTTTTTTTGACCCTGCGATGGACGTCGGAATCTGAGGGCTCCTATGCATCAGAAACTTCCGTAATTTCCAAGTTCTAGTGCTCGGACAGAGCTCAAATTTAGAACATGATCTGTTGGTAAGTCTCCAAGAACAGTTCCTAAAGAAGTCTAACCAGGCAGGCTGAAAATTTTATGGATTATGAAAATTGACTTGACAAACAATATGCAATCTTAAGTTGCCCGAAATACATAGGGTAAAATGGTCAAAAGTGACATTTTATGGCTGAATTAGGCTATAATACATCATTCTTAGCTAATTTGTTGTCAAGAAATCAAAATCTGCTATCGGTTTTAACATTTGACCCTCAGTTTTTGACAGCATTGTAAAATCAGACACACAGTAACCTAGCCAGTAAGCTCAGCTGGGTTGATCTGTAGTGTCTGCCTATCAACCACAGGGTACTGGTTCAGATCTGACCAGTGACGGCGAATGAACTATATGTTTTTACATCGTTGTCGACAAGGAATATTGCTTTGTGTTCGCTATGATGAATGAATAATAGCCCTTGTTTACCAGGTGCTTTTCGACATATATCATCAGAACTATGCTATCCATTGTTGCACAAAACCTACACACAAAATCCCACGAACAATTTTGGGTTCAAAGTTGCCAAAGTCTACCTACTTTATTTAGGGTTCGAGTGAACACCTGTTTGGAGTTTGATGAATGCCAAAACAAGATCAAATAATCTGTTGTTGGCTTACCTGAACTCTAAATTAGGGTTCAAAGAACTCAAACCGGGGAGTCCAACTTTTTCGTAGGGTTCAATGGACCTCGGTTCATTGATTTTCAGTACACATTATTTGATGGTAAAGTCTTGTGCATTTTCAGTTTACTTTAATATTTAATGCTCAGGGGGAATTATATTTTATTTTGCAAAAATTAGACATATATCAACTTTTAGATTTTTTTCTTTTCCTCATCGTATCTTTAGATAGAAAAAAGGCTTCACACATAATCCGATGAATCCTTTTTGGGTTCAAAGTAGCCAAAATTTCGGTAAAGTCTACCTATTTTACTCAGGGGTTCAATTGAACACCTTTTTGGAGTTCGCTGAGCTCTAAAAAATGATTAAATGAATTCTTTTTGACTAATTTGAACTCTAATTTAAGGTTCAAGGAACTCTAATTGGAGCTTCCACCGCTGAATTGGTTTTAGTGTTTCTCGCACCCTTTTTTAGAGTTCTCTAGATTTTCACTGTGTAAGTATGGGTTAGAAGGCTCAATGAACTTGTTTCTTACACACATAATCCACGGAACTCCTTTTAGAGTTCTTTTTACTCTAATTTGTACTTAACCCTACTATCTATTTTTAGAGTTCAATCAACTCTAAAAAACAGTTAAATGAACTCGAAAAAGGAGTTTCAGTAAAATATTTTTGCACTATAAGCTGTAGGTGCACTAACACGTATAAAATTCTCTGATATAAGAGGGTTCTTCTGATCCCCGTACGGTTCTTTAGAGAACAAATAATATAATTAGGCCTAATATAATTAATAATAATTTAACTAGGTCTATTGGGACCAGGCATCCTCATATTTAAGACAACTTTCCAAGTAGTAGGTCGACAGCTTATAGTGGATTCCAAACCACCACAACTTTAATGGTTATGCTAATAAGTTACAAGTTAATTGAGCCCATCACGTCGTGTTCAATTTTTGCTGGAAGGAAATTGACAAACCTCTTAGACATGAACGCCATTCGAACGCCTTCTAACCCATACTTAAGTTTTTGCAGCAAATATATTTTTTGATAGCAAGGATCTGACGATATATGTCGGAAAATATTTTGTTTACCCTATTATTCATTAATAATATCGCACACAAAGCAATCTACCTTCTTGAAAACGATAAAAAATGCACGCCATTTCAATCGTCACAGGTCGGATTTGAACTTGTACCCTTGTGGTTGATACGTAGACGCTCTATTGATCAAGCCACAAGGGCAGGCAAGTCTAATTATTACTATTTTTGTTATTTCAAGGTATATTCGATGTATCGAATAATACCTGTATAGTAAAATGTTGTTGGGCGCCACCAGTAAATTGTGAATTTTGTTGGGCGCTTTAGTAAACCCGCTTACTTACTATTTTATTTTAATGATGATGGCGCATCACCTGCCTTTATGTTGGGTGCTGTTGCAGATTGAAAAAATGTTTTTATGCAAAACCATCAAATGATTAAAAATATCCGCATCAATTTAACAGGATTACAAAATTTCCTAATTTATTGTGAATCTATCACGTTATACGATGATGCGGTTAAACATCAAAGAAGGATAAAATTGAGTAACTTCTGGTGTTTTGTAATATGTTTATTAAAAACTCTTTTAATCTTAATGTTAAAACCCCTTTCTATTCAATACACTATAAAGGGATAGAAATTTAATCTCCATATCCCTTTTGACTTTTCCTCTCCCTTCCCACAGTGTTTGCGGATTTTTTGAGGATATGTAATGTACAGTCTTTTGTTATTTTTGTTTATACATATTTTTTTGATTCATTAAACATGGTATTCAATGTCATATCCTTTTGATAGATTATGATTATAATTTTTTTGCTAAAATTTTAAATCAGCAAAAAGGAGGAAAAGCAGTTTTGAATTGGATTTTCCTTAATTACGCTGATAATAGCGATTTTGAATCCTTGGTAGATTTCCTTATATTATAAGATAATCTCCTTATGATATACGATAGTTTCTTGAAAGTTAATAAACCATAAAATATCAATTACATCATTATTACAAAACCTCAATCTCATTATAAACAATTTTTATTACTTTTATATGATGGAATTTATGATAAAATAATGTATAGTGGCTGTATGTATGCAAACAATTAATCATCGATTCGAGAATATTTTCGGGATTATTTTATTGTTTGTTAGTTTTATTTCTTTTTCTACAGCCCATCCATGATTCAGAGAGACAGCATAAATTTTAAAAACGAACGTTTAACATGGTACTTGGTGAACGCCTTCTTTCTGTTTATTTTTCTGTTGTTAACCTCCCTGATCTTGTACCAGATACAAGATCTCTCTATTTTCTAATGTCGTAAGATGATGTTATATAGATTTTTATGCGTTTTATTTACTTTTTTATGAAACGTTACCTCAAATCCTTTTACTGTTTGTACAAGATTTTATATAGAGCTTTTTGAGGTTAGGGGGTAGAATTTCTTCATGGTGCACGACCTGATACAATGTTCTCTTTTTTAAAATATAATAAAATGTGTGCGTATGCATGATATATAAGTACCAATTAAGTGACGTTATACTGCATTTTCAACCTCTGCCTTTACAAGTTTCAACCGATTTGGCTGAAATATTAAAAAAATATAAATTGTCATTTTGTAGTTTTGTGAAGTAACAAAAACGTTGGTTGCGGGGTATCAATCCAGCGATCTACCGCACCCAAACACTTTGCCCCTAGATTATGTTGCTTTCTTATAAATGATTACGATTATGAGTGACTGGAGATAAGATGTATAGTATTTTTATCTCTTTCAAAGGTATGTTAACTATTAATTTTATAGTAATATCTTTCTACCATTGCATGTACAGTAGTTTTACAGTTTTTTTTCAGTTATGATCTAAATGACTGCAACAATTGGGAGGGATCATGCAATAGTTTTACGACCGGGTGGTTGAGTGGTTAGTATGATGCTAGCCTCTCATTCCCAGATTCTGGATTTGAGGCAATTGCTATTGTGTTAATTTGAATTAAAATGTTGATTTTCGGTTTATAATAAAATCTGCACTATCGACATTTCTATAATTAGAACACAGTACAGTCGATCTATGAAATATGCATACATCAACTACCAACTGCAATTAAAAATTGGTTTTTGAACGAGAAATATTAAAATAAATTTGAGAGAAAAGCTCCAAACGGGAGTGTAGTACGGGAATATGCGCGATAATTGGAAGTCGCTCGGGGCCGACTTTCAATTAGAGAGAATGAAAGTATATGTAGCAAGATAGCAGAGAAATTTGGTAATTGGAATTTATTCCAATTAACGATAAAATCACAGAAAAATCCAAATTATCGATGGTTCAAATGAACGAGAATATACCCGTCCACCATTAGAAAATGAAAATGCACGTGAATGTTCTATAGAAAGTGTGTCCTAGAGGGTCTGTTAATTGGAATGGGAACCCGGATTGGCGGATAATTATCCCCTTGTTTTTGTCAAAGAATTACTCAAATTTAACAAGGAATGTTTAGGATTTAGCTGAGTGATCATACGCACAGACACCCGTATATACTGACTTACACAACTAATTACACACGTTTCTATTTCAATAGGGCAATTTTGGTAAGGCATATAACTAATAATAAGAAAATGAGCACTTTCTACTGTACACAAGCGAAGCGAGAGAGAAAAATAGAAATATTGTGAGAGAGTATTTATTTTATTCTCTTTCATGTTACAATAATATAATAATAAGGCCTATAGCACCCTATTGGGACCAGGCGAGTCCTCATATTTCAGAGAACTTTCTAGGTATTAGTGGACCTGCAGCTTATAGTGGATTCCGAACCACCACAACTTTAATGGTTATGCTAATGAGTTACCATTTCATTGAGCTCATCAAGTTGTGTTCAATTTTTGCTGCGAGGAAACTGACTAACCTCTTCGACACGAACGCCATTCAAACGCCTTCTATCCCATACTTAAGTTGTTGCAGCATATATATTTTTGATAGCATGGCTCTGACGAAACATGTCGGAAATTACCTTGTTTACCCTATTATTCATTAATAATAGCGCACACATAGCAATCTACCTTCTCGACATCGCTGAAAAAACGCAAATTAATTCAATCGTCACGATTTGAACCCGTACCCTCTGGTTGATAGGCAGTCTTTCATGTTATATGTATGCAAAAACAAACGAAGTGAAAACGAGATAAAATACAATGAGTATGTATTTATTGTATTCTGTTCTGTCTCTGCGTGGGTGGTTTTCCCCATAGCAAGTGATGAGTAGAAGGTTNGGTTTTCCCCATAGCAAGTGATGAGTAGAAGGCTAGAGCTTGTATTCTGTTTTGTCTCTGCGTGGGTGGTTTTCCCCATAGCAAGTGATGAGTAGAAGGTTTGATACTTTCTACTGTCCTCGTCATTGTTGCTGTCCAAAAAACACTTATCAAAATTCGTATTAGAATTTCTTCGAATTTCAATTTAAATGATTAAAATTTGCAATGTATATTAACCTAAAGGTAACATTACTTTTTATATCTTTCTCTTTCTCGAAGGGGTGAAAACGAGAGCGAAAGAGAACATTACAAACTAATCTTACTTATGGATGGATATACATTGCGTATATTGATTCCCTATATCGTAAAATAAAAAGTTACATGAGTTTTGACATGGATGGCAAATGTATAAAACCACATGAACTCCTTGGTAGGTTAGTTAGTATATTTTTTGATGAATACAATGACGAAAACATAATTCCAACCTCACTTTTATATCTCCTCATAGAAGCCTTTGATTTCCCCTTCTTCACTCTCTCCTCAATATCAGTTAATCTCTTCTCCAAACAAATAATATTAGATGCATATAGCACGAGACGTGACTGACAAGTTATTTCAATAATTTTTTTTGTTGTCTAATGTAATTGTGCGCAAGATAAAATCTTGATAACCATTGAAATATTAAAGTTATAATTGGGTCGAGACTTTGCAATAAACACGGTGCGTAGTTCTGGTAGACAATCATGGGCGTTTAGTGAGTTTGCGTTGTAAAAATTGCAATACACAAAAAAAAGCAAGGTCCATAAACTAACATTTTCATATATAGCGATTTTCGATCATATTTACCTGTATAAAATCCCCTTGCAACAGGCTCTGGCCGAGTTGGAAAATTTTAAATTTTACTGTATAATATGGTGAGTACGGAAGAAGAGAAACAAAATGGAGCATTAGTATTTCAAATCTGGTTTTAGGAAATACTCAGAAGCAAAAAATAACTAATATGAATTTTCTGTTTGCCACATTTTTGCCACTTTAATTCAGCTATACCGAAAATGTTAAAATTTTTGGCAACAAAAATTACAGGGATAGGTCGAAATAATACTGCTTTGCATTTTATTTATCAAATTAATTTTGTCCCCAATCCAGCACTGCAAAAAATTAATTACATCAATATCTATTATCCCCATCATCCCTCCATTATTAAATATTTAGTTAGTAATAATAATAATTAAACAACCTCATATTGTATACATGATGATAATGGTATGATATGCGAAAGTGATGAGATGAGAACCCCAACCCCTCATCCCGTCTTTTACGAGAGCCATAAATTCTCATATAAATATACATGTTACACTACACATATGTATGTAGTCTTAAGCAAGCATATTTGCATTATGCTTTTATGTTTTGACACAATAAAATCACAGTAAGAAGGTTATGCGTGTGCTATCACGTGAAGTGAGATCATGTTCCGATTAAATTCTGCCATAAAACGTGCCTGAATCTCAAAAGTTTTTACTTTTACGTACCCTACAATTAAATTCTAAATGTTTTGAAACAATAAAAGAGCGACTGCGGCGCTAGTGTCAACTTGCTATATATCCACAAGACATTCTTTTGTTTATTTTAAAAATATATAAAATTACATTTTAAAATAATATAATTTATTTAAATAGCATTTCAGTTTAGTTAGATCAAGAGAAGGAAACGGATGTTTGAGAAAATATTTTCGGGCTTTGACATTTAATTTTCGAAAATATATATATTCACGATTGTCAATTGATTTTACAAAATCTAAAATGTCAGATAAGAAGAGAGTAATGTTACATGTATGTAGAGAGAAACTTTTTCTTTTGTTTTCTAGTTTCCTTTCGAATTCGAATGTCATTTTGTGGAGAATATAATGAATAAAAGTTCAATGGTTAGTCACAATAATAGCTAAGTTTTTGTCATCTTCAAAACTTTGAGGTTATGTTTCGTAATGCAAATGTTTTTTTTTTATTATCTGTTCAACTACACATGAATTGGGAACAACAAAAAGGCATAATTTATAATTGACATTATCTACGATTTGTTTATTTTTTTGCTACATAAAAAATGTTGTTACGTTACATTACGCACAATTGTCACCATATAATAATGAAAAAATAAACATCCCTCGCGCTAAATTGTTCGGTGGTTATGGTGACTTTTTATCAGCATCCGTCTGCATAAAGAGAAAAATTAAACAAATGAATGGAAAATACATTTGCTTTTTCCCTTTTTCTTGTTGTTTTTCCTCCTGTTTTCGTACCGTACTAGAAAAAACAACAAAATATGCGACGGTTGCGGTATTTCGACAATGCCAAATCGATTTGGGGGTTGTTTTTCGGTCTGTTATTACCATTGTCACATGTTTTCTCTTAATAAAATTAATTCAAAGGACATTATTAAAGAGGGTTGATTATGGAATTAAGTGATATCTTTTTAGTACTTGGGTGACGGGGCTATTTTAGCGGGAGTTTTTTGTAATCTGATATTTAGATTTATTTTTTGAATAAATATGTTTCAATTAAAAACCAGTTTTAAAGTTAAATTTTTACTTACTATTTTCAAAATTCAACTCGAAGTATTGATTACTTAGACACTAAATAAAAACTTAAATCTTTTAATTAAAATCAATATGACTTTGTGGATTAAGCTTCGTTATTACTTAATGTTTTTGATTTCTAATTTGTTGTCGAGCTTAAAATATTGCTTACTGTGGCGCCCAACTAAATTCATAATTTTTAGTTAAAATGAGTTTTTATAGTGATAGTGATTGGTATTTGAAGTCTTCATTTTCCATTATTTATAATTTTTCAAGTTAAATTTCCTTTTGGCACCCACCTCGCTTACGTTAACATTTGAATGGCTGGAATGCTGATTGCAGCCAGATTGTGGTTGGAGAATTTGATCAAGAACACTCTTTAACCAAATCTGATTGGATTGCACTGTGAATGAACATAATGCATTAAACCACTTAGCTGTCTGAATAAACGGCCATACATAGGCTAGCTCAAGCTAGCGAGTGAAAATAGCCAAAACTTCTGTCTTAAAGACAGAAACATGAAAACCTAAGAGTATTGAAATCTCTAGATGAAATTTGGAGCAGAATACTCTAGAACATCAGATCACCACCTATGGCGTAAGATCAGTAACACTATTGGAGTTTAGACTTCTTCATGTGGTGCTATTGGTGCACCTTTTTAAAATGCTTTCAATCTAATTCACTGTACCAGCATAATCTCTGTTACTTAAAGCCACGAGTTTGATAGTTGTATATGAAATATTGTCAAAGGATCCGTTCACGTCCAGAAATGCCTCAAATTTCGTTTAGCTTTATCTCGTTGCTGAGTATGTCTCCTACAATCTAAAGGAAATTGTGAATATGGAAACTCATGCGCCAGTCTTCAAAACTGCGAAATTCCGGACGCAAGGGAACCACATGTTGCTCTCGTTTTTGCCACCACACTAAACAACCATATGTCAAAGTCGGTCTAATGACCATTTTATAAAGCTAATGAACTTACTTGGCTTGACCCTATGACTCTTGCGTACTGACCAAATGCTGAGCAAGCTTTCAAAATACGGCTAAATGAGAATTCCAGTTTAGTTTGTTATCTAGGGTGACTCAAAGAAATTGAACTTCATCGGCTTTCTCAATATACTTATCGAAAAGTTTCAAGGGACGACACCCTTCGATAATCCTACGTTTTGTGAAAAGAATCACTTTGGTTTCATCTGTATTAAGCGACAAACTCACTTTACGGCACCAATTTTCAACAAAACGGAATGCAACCTGCTTTCTGTCGGAAACAGTGTCAATAAATTTAATATAATAATAATAATAAGGCCTATAGTAGCCTATTGGGACCAGGCGAGTCCTCATATTTCAGAGAACTTTCTAGATATTTAGTGGACCTACTATCACTACCTTATAGTGGATTCCGAACCACCACAACTTTAATGGTTATCCTAATGAGTGACCAGTTCATTGAGCCCATCAAGTCATGTTGAATTTTGATTGCAAGGAAACTGAGAAACATGACATACACACATATACCACCACAATCATAGGTTATATAACTGTAGATGGTATGCATATTTCACAGACTCACTGTACTGTAATATCGACTATTCAGATTTATCACAAACTGAAAATCAACAATCTAATTTAATAGAACCCAGCAGTTTATACCGGGAATCGAACCCAGAACCTAGTGGATGTGAGGCTAGCGTGCTAACCCATCAACCACCCGGTCTACAATAAATTTACTGATAATTAAAATCATGAAATCGTCGGCATTGGCAATGACCAGAAATTTGAGGCCATCAAGCCCATACAATAGTCCATCGGCTACCAAAATCCAGAAGAGAGGTGATAAAACCCCTCCTTGTGAACCGGAATCATATCGATTGCGGTTCTTCTATGCTCAGCAAAAAGAGAACGTTGACCCAACATGTTCACATCCATCCAATGCTGCATGCGATATAACGGCATAGGACGTATTATCACAGGCTCTCTCCACGTCCAGAAATGCACCAGGGTACACCTCACCATTTTCAAAAGCTTCTTCAATGGTGGATGTTAGTTGGTGCAATGCTGTTTCTTTGGATTTTTCTCTTTCATAGGCAAGCTGCATAGTATGAATTGGATAACTAATCAGAGCATTGTTTCGAGTATAATAATTAATTAGTCTCTCCAAAGTTTTCAGCAAAAACGATGTAAGACTGATAGGCCAACTTTTTGGTTGACCATAGTCAGGCTTGAAATATAAGCTTCTGGTAATTATCCATGAATAGTTCCTAAGAAAGTTTGACCTTGACGAATCGAAATCTAAACACTCCTAAGTACTGGCCACTTCCAGAATTTTGAAGTTCTAGAGATCTAAATGAGCTCAAATTTGGAATAGAAGCTTATGACAAGTGCCATTNTTTCAGCAAAAACGATGTAAGACTGATAGGCCAACTTTTTGGTTGACCATAGTCAGGCTTGAAATATAAGCTTCTGGTAATTATCCATGAATAGTTCCTAAGAAAGTTTGACCTTGACGAATCGAAATCTGAACACTCCTAAGTACTGGCCACTTCCAGAATTTTGAAGTTCTAGAGATCTAAATGAGCTCAAATTTGGAATAGAAGCTTATGACAAGTGCCATTGAACAGTTCCTATCCTAAATTTGGGATACTATTATTATCCATTTCTGTCCTGGTGCTTCCAATTCCTAGACTTTCTTGGAGAACTCTGTGAATGCTTTTCCAATCCTCTTCAAAATTTGCACACATCATCTTTGTCGAATTTTAAATCCAGTTCCTAACCCTTAATGTGTAATAATTATGAAAGAGAATCTACATAAGCCTCTTTGTGGTCTTTTACGTTGTTTTAAGTAAATAAAGTATGCTTTTGTGATAAATTGAATACATGTAGATGTTCTTGTAACCATAGTTTTTTAAGAAAATGGTTACCATGGCTTAAAATTAGATTATGTAAGAAGTCTTATAGAACGAATTTTGAATCTACCATCAAAAACTATGTTAAAACACCTTGTTTTTGATTGTAGAATAGACTTTAAATTTTATTATAAATCAGACGATAAGAACCACCATATCGATGATCATTCTTATAGGGCTAGTATAATTAACTATTGGTTAAAAGACTTGATATTTCAGTCTATAAGTAAGATGCGTATCCAACGTACTCTCAATTCGATAAATATTTGCATTTTAAATACTAATCATAAATTTTGTTCGCATATCTTTTGTCTGACTAACGAACTAAAATATAAAAACAACTGCCATGCCATCATCCCAATTCACTTAAAAATCAATTAAAAAAGCGGCACCTTCTCATAATGATCACCAGGCAATAATCATAAATAATCCCGAAGCAGCGGCAGCACAAGTACCGCGCGTCCACAGAAACAGATACACCCCAGTAAAAACGACATAAAAAGCATTAAGAAGAAAATAAAACAAAAGTCATTCTAATTTATCATCCCGCTTAAAATATGGTGATCATTTCATTTTATATTTATTGTTTTTAATTGTATTATTACTATTAAAATCGAATATTTATTTTATTTTTATTCCATTTCATATTAAAATTAAATCCTTCAAAAACTACCTTAAAGTGTTAAACTTTAGTTTAGTTTATCTTTATTGACCAATAGATGTCACACCTATATGCTTATTTGTTTTGATAAGCTTCTATGGAACTAGGCATCGTATCGTATTATTTTCTTAAATGGTTTTTAATTTTCTGAATATTTACAAAAAGATTAATAATAAGAATAAAAAATCAATAATTCCCAAAATCAAAACAAACAATTTTATTCATAATCTGATTAAAGATTCTTTTCTTAACTTGTAACGACCGGTATAAGAAAAAGAGGAGAAAAATTTCAATTGTTATAAAATTTGCACGCCTCTTGTATTTTCACAATCTGCATTTTGTCTTTTTTTATGCTGGGTTTATGCTTTTGTGATATTATTTTTGTTATTGTTGGAAGATAAAATCATTTCCTTTTTATTTCTTTGAAAAATAAAATCCATTGACACCTTTTTTGTCCTTAATGTATGCCTTCATTGTGGACAAATTTGTATCGTTTTTGGTGTTGCGTTGAGTCTACTTAACATACAATGCCGTTTTCTAGCACCTTGAATCTTTAAGAAGCCATTGCATGACTTGCGTATTTTGTGCAGGATTTATTAGGTAACATAAATTATTCTTTATTTACTTTGTACTTCAAGAATCTTTGGGGAATTATGTAAAACATAATGTTTTTTTATTTGGATTTTGGGAGATTTTGTTACTAAGTGACATCAAGCAGTAAGCAAATTTTAGGTTGGGTGCCAAAAGTAGGTGGAAACATTGAAAAATAGCAAAAAACTGTACTTTCGATGGTCTATAACTTGAGAACGATGAAGATACAACTTTTGCCCCTTAAAATTTTTAGATTTCGTGGAAAACGTGAAAATCTTCCCCAGATCTTCTGGACCAACTCCCCATTCATCATTTGATCCTAGGGATGGGAAATTTCTTTCAGATAAATAAGATCAGGTGTGTTTTTATGGGATAATTAATGGTCTAAATAACAATACAATTTTAATGGTCATACTCACAGTAGATAGGCAGATATAGATAGACAATTTTTATTCAAAAATAATCAAAAACATACTTTTAGTTGGTCGCCACGTTCCGCAAATTTTAAAAGGGCAAAGGAAATTATAATAAAAAAACGTACAAAGCCACAAAGTGGATTTTATATCTTAGTTTTTCTATTTTTCTTATATTTTAAGATATGGATGTGACAAAGATCATATGTACAAATTCTGAAGAGTATCTGAAAAGTATTTACAGTCTAGTAATTGAAACCATCAGCAATAGATGATATTTTCCTAAATTTTGCATACGAACTGTTCTTGGG
>JXPH01002458.1:10835-29391 GCA_001014845.1 Mochlonyx cinctipes | reverse complement strand
CAAGCTGGACTCTAGATGTGAGGTGTGATCAAAATGCCTAAGATTATGAACATATCTAATGTAGGCGTTGAATGCGAGTCAAAGTTTCTGCAATACTCCGCAACTAGCACTAGAAAAAATAACATCACAATATTGAAAATGTGGTAAAATTAGAGAAGATGAATGTTTGAGGTGTATAAAATCTCATTTGATTGAGAGAGTGCAGGACATAATATACTTTTTTGCATATAGCAGCTGCATTACTCTTCCACTCAAGATAAGAATCCATATAAAAACTGTAGGGAATATCCTGGTCATCGAGTCTTGGATGCATTTAATTTCAGACCATTGCATTTACTCCATTTAAGTATACGGGCAAGATCCTCATTGATATTGGAGATGATTTGCTGTGCATTTTCAATTTTATCTGTCCTGTACAGTTGAAAATCATCAGCATACAGGTGATATTTTGAGAATGTAACGCAATCAGGAAGGTCATTGATGAAAATGGAGAACAATAAGGGTCTCATTATAGAAGCCTGTGGAACTGCATTCCTCAACGATAACAATTCAGATCTGGCTTGAATATTATCAACATACTAACTGCGTCCGGACGAATAAGACAAGATTATGTCAACAGCACCATCCTCCAGATTATATTTCTCCAGCTTCCGACACAATAAAGCATGATTTATTGTGTCAAAAGCTTACTACTTGCCACAGTCATTATGTTCCCAATTTGAGCTCAAACCAATCAATAGAACTCAAGATTCTGGTGAGTTTGTACGGCTCGTGGCCAGATTGGCCTTTAACGAACTCATATCCTTACATATCGGTTGAGAATTACGTGAGTGATTGAGGACATAGACACATACACTCATGTTTTTTGTCTCTCTTTGCATTTTGGGTCATTAGAGCAACTTTTCTGGAGGAACCGAAATTTTTCAAATTTTACTGAGCTTTTCTTTTCTATCTGTAGATATGATGAGGGAAAGAAAGAAAAGTTTAAAGAAATAATTTACAGTTTCATATTTCTCTTCTCCACAGTTTAGAAAAAATAGAGATTTGAAGATGCCTCGCCTCGTCGCCTCCTTTTATGGTTCACTTTGCTTTGCGGTTTTATTATAATTTCAATCAAAATAATTGTTTATTTTATTTAAATCTTTTTATTATTTTGACCACAGAAAAGAAATTAATCCGAGTGGAATGTTTATTGGGAGGTAAAAATGAAACCAGTGTAGTGAACAATAGATGTGGAGTTAGGGAAGAGCGAGGCAAAATAAACCACTGAAAAAATCAACCTGCGAAAACAAATCAAAAATTGTGTATAGGTGGCCTAAAAGCCTGGTCTAAAACTTACAGTCTTACAGGGAGTTGCCTGTACTCCCTGTAAGACTGTAAGTTTTAGACTGAACCAAAAAAAAATTCTGTGAGTTAGGAGAAAAGGTGGAAACCACAAAGTAAATTATATAGCTTGTCTTTTTTATCGATTTTTAACTTGATTTAGACTAGGACAAAATCATTCGTGCAAATTTTGAAGAGGACCGGAAAAGTATTTTCAGAGTTATTCAAGAAAGTCTGGTAATTGGAACGGATAATATTATCCTAAATTTTGCATAGAAATTGTTTTTTGGGCACTCACGTAAAGTTTATATTCAAATTTTGAGCTCATTCCGATCACTAGAACTTAAGAATTCTAGAAGTTCATGGTACACAAGAGCCGTCATATCCCAATGTCAAATTTTTTTAGGAACTGTTCGTGGATACTTAACTCAAGATTTTATCCAAATAAATATTTTTTTTTTTAAATACCAAATATTTGCCGTAAAATGGGCCTAAATAGACCTATTAAATATTCTCAAACGCTTTTGTGGTTTTTATTCCTAGTTTGAATGTTTGATATGACTAGTGAACGAAGCCGAGTGCAGACTAAATGTACCGACCATATGAAGGGCAGGGTGATTCAAATTGACATCTGTGTTAGAAATTTTTATGGGATCCATTCAAAAAATATTTAGAAAATTTGAGGAAAACTGGTTAACGTTTAGATCGTGCTATCGGCGATTGATATTTCAGGCCCTTGATTTTATGACCTTTTTCAAATAAACAATTATATTTTAAAAACTTCAATCTTTAGATTGTGTCAAATAATGCTAAAATATTATTCAGATATCAATTTTTGATTGTAAATATTGATTTGACGTAAAAATTTATTTGGCTTAGTGTATAGAGGGTAAGCCTTTAATTTACCTAATTTTCTAAGATTTTTGATTGCCCTGGTAGCATGATAGGTAGAGCGTCTGCCTATAAACCACAAGGGCACGGCACGGGTTTAAATCCAACCTGTGGCGATTGAATTAACTTGCGGTTTTTATCGTTGTCGAGAAGGTAAATCACTTCGTGTGCGCTATTATTAATGAATAATAGGGTAAACAAGGTATCGTCAGAGCCATGCTATCAAAAATATATTTGCTGCAAAAACTTAAGCATGGAATAGAAATAGCGTGCATGTCCAAGAGGTTATTTATTTTCCTTGCAGCAAAAATTGAACACAACTTGATGGGCTCAATGAGCAGGTAACTCATTAGCATAACCATTAAAGTTGTGGTGGTTCGGAATACACTATAAGCTGTTAGTCCACTTATACCTAGAAAGTCCTCTGAAATATGAGGACTCGCCTAGGCTTTATTATTATTATTCTAGGATTTTACCTATAGTAGTTGGCCACAAGGTCTGGGGGTCCCCATACAAACTCACCAGATAAATCCAGAAATCACTAGTTCTAATGATTGGAATGGGCTCAAATTTAGAACTTAATCTTGTGTTAAGTATCTCAGAACAGTTCCTATGCCAAACATATTCCATGTTACATATTCCATCATCCATTCTTGGTGCTTTCAATTACCAGACGTTTGTGGATAACTCTGTAAATACTTGTTCCAAACTTTTCAAAATTTGCTCATATGATCTTTATCGAAGTCTGTGCCTCGCCTACTCTTTACATCAATGACAGATGAACGCCATGATCTGTTGATCATGNCAGAGTGCCTCCAATCACTAAATTGTGTGTACCGCACAAATCAGTCAGCAACTCTCCGTTTTCATAAGGTGTTCGATCAATCCCGTGTCTGCCCATTACATGCTCGATGCCAAAAGTAGCATTAAAATCTCGCATCAAATNAATCAGTCAGCAACTCTCCGTTTTCATAAGGTGTTCGATCAATCCCGTGTCTGCCCATTACGTGCTCGATGCCGCTGTTCTCACAACCAACAGTAGCATTAAAATCTCCCATCAATACTTGGATGTCACCGTTTGGAATGGTTGACAAAACAGAGTCCAGACGATCGTAGAACTCCGATTTTACTGAGTAGTCCTTATTATTTGTTGAGGCGTAGCATTTGACAATCGTCATATTAGCAGATTATGTACGAAATCTGGCTTTCATAATATGGTCGGTTATGGGCTCCCAACTAATGAGACATTTTCTCGCATTTGCAATGAGGAGTAATACGACTCCTGTTTTGATGTTCACGGTGCCAGCTAAATAACTGGAGGACAGTAAGCTGCTTCCATCTGCGAGCTTGATTTCACCACGTCCTTCTCACAAAGTTTCACTTAGGCCAAGAATTTCCAGTTTATAATCCTTAGCTATTATTTTCAGCAAATTGTCCAGCTACAGTTGCTGGGTGATGGAGTTTACATTGAAACAACCGATCGGAATCGTCTTATTCGCGCGTTATCCGAAAATTTTCTATGTGCTTGTTTTAATTTTTAAGAAATTTAAGGTGAACTGGGGACAAGCCCGAAGCATCTGAGACCTTGTTTCTCCAGGTTTNCATTGAAACAACCGATCGGAATCGTCTTATTCGCGCGTTATCCGAAAATTTTCTATGTGCTTGTTTTAATTTTTAAGAAATTTAAGGTGAACTGGGGACAAGCCCGAAGCATCTGAGACCTTGTTTCTCCAGGTTTAAGGTCAAGCCTGTAGTTTGCGGAACATTTTGGCACCTTCGAAATTTGACGTTTTTGGGTGCAGAGCTTGTTACGACGGCTTTTTGGCCTGCCGTAATGTATTCAGTTTTAAACGGAATCTGCTGACAAGAAGGCACACATCGCCGACTTGCTGAGGAGAGGCTAAATTATTCCACAAAGGGGTTTCGCATTGAGTTCCGGATTCAAACAGCCAATTCCTAGCATTAAATCAAAATATTTAGAGGAATATCATTGCAACAAACAGTGTCACAAAAAGCGATCTCTGAAATTTTTAACCCCAATTTCTTTGAAAATAGAACCAGGCCAGGCACTATAGCCGCGTAAAGCTAATATTTCAAGGTTAGATTCACTATGAAAACAATATTTTTCGCAAGAATTGCAGAAACATTAAAACTAAATCAATGAATCATGCGTACAAAGTCTATACAAATTTGTTTACACATCGAGAGCTTACAATACCAATACCCTGTAATAAGCTTCAGGTTTATACTTGGTAGTATTGAGTGTACAATTTCGTGTTATAATAGTCTGCAATACAAAACAAGAAAGATGTTTTTACGTTTAATTCATGTATTTCGTCATCATTCATTCATTCATCAAAAATTTAAAATACTATGAAAAATGATTCACTTTTTTTTAGAATACGAATTTAAAATAACACTTTCTAGTCTAATTAACACCTAACTGTTAACTCTGTGTAGCTACATCCAGATTGCTTTTTGATAAAATCTAGATCACCAATAAACTCGATGACCATTTGATCTTTGCCACTTAACCCACTTAAAATGTAGTATTAATTTAAACGACTTATCCATTTAATAATAATAATAATACAAAATGTAATGAAGTGAGTAAGAACAATTTAAACGATTATATAAATTGCGCAAATTACAATTAACAGTGACCCAGTGGTGACATCTGATTCTTGTTTTGAGATTTTCTTAAATTAATGAATGAATATAGAATTTGAGTCGGGATCATTGAATTATACCATGTTTGCATGACATGACGAGCACAAGACTCGTCGCGTGGGCAAACAGTTAATTCGTTTTGATGTCATTCTCTGGTTGTTTATGGAATAGAATTACTGTTTTGGTTATTAAGACCTCCTTCAATCGTCTCTTTTTACTTTAATTTTACTTTAAAAAAGTTAAAGTATCGTAATTCGTCACTTTTCAAAAGCGTTTTGGATTTTTACAAATCTTTTGCGATCAAAATTGGGTGCATGGCCATTAGTCGGTTTGTAGTTTGGAGATAGTGAACATGTCTTTCTACAACGAGAGCGATCTATCAATAGGAAATTTTCAGGAATTTTAAAGGTTGGCCTCAAGAACCCTATTGTTTTTGGACTTTATCGGCCAAAGGCTACTCTGGGTTCCCATACAATTGCTTGTGATTTTAATGAAAAAAAAAAATTCTGACGTAATCAATCAAAATGAGCCCAATCGGACAAAGTCTATAGGCTCCCGTACCATGAACCGGGGAGGTGACTCTACGTCACACTTCAACAACTTCCTTTATTAATCGGAAGTGACTCTACGTCCTCCTTCAGTATCATCCTGTATGAACCGGAGATGGCTCTACGCCCCCTCCAGTATCTTCCTGTGTAAATTGGAAATTGCTTCATGTTCAAAAATAGGCCAATAAACTTATTCCGTGGAAAAAAATGTTTATTATGAACTAGTCCAAAGACTGCCTGCACCATGAACCGGGGAGGTGACTCTACGTCGCTCTTCATCATCTCCTTTATTAATCGGAAGCGACTCTACGTCCTCCTTCAGTATCATTCTGTATAAACCGGAGATGGCTCTACGCCCCCTCCAGTATCTTCCTGTGTAAATGGAAATTTCTTCATGTTCAAAAATAGGCCAATAAACTTATCCCGTGGAACAAAATGTTTATTTTGAACTAGTCCAAAACTCGGTCCAAAGACTCGGTCCAAAGACTGCCTTTTCGATTGCAAATGTAAATGCCAAAGTTGAAAATGGGTGGTCGTAAATGACTGAAAGACTAGTCCTTGGTCCCAGGATTACTTGTTAGTTTTACTCGGTTGTCTCTTAGGACTGCGCTTAGACTATTCTTTTTGTTTTACAAAAGGCGCATGCCTACATGGTTGATCTAGGACTATTCAAGATGACTAGTCATTATATTTTTAGGAAAATAATTTATAAATCATTTTGTCTAGTTCCAGTCTACTCCTGAAAGTTTATAATATGCAAACGCCATTGAGCTCAGTCAATGTTCAGCTCTTTTAGACTGATCAAAAACAGTCCACAAATGAAAAAAACTCAATCAGAAGACAAGTCCGCGTCCAGTCCGTGGGGACAGATTTTTTAAATTATTTTCGCTGACTTTTANGCAAACGCCATTGAGCTCAGTCAATGTTCAGCTCTTTTAGACTGATCAAAAACAGTCCACAAATGAAAAAAACTCAATCAGAAGACAAGTCCGCGTCCAGTCCGTGGGGACAGATTTTTTAAATTATTTTCGCTGACTTTTAGGATCAAACCACCGCCTTCCAAACAGCAAGCAAAGACAATTTTTACTGTCCTTTCAGTCTTTGAGACTGATCGATGAATGATCGTCCGATAGTTGTTCGAGACTGATTTTTTAAATGTTTTCGCTGACTTCTGGGATCGAACCACCTCCTGATCAAGCAAAGACGCCATCCATCCAATAAACATCCAGTGCACGCACAATGTCTCTCGCAAATTCTCTATATATTAATCTGTGTGATTTTATTCTATCATCTTTTTACAGTCTTTCCAGACTGATGTTTTTTTTATGTTTGCTAAGACTTCTGGGATCGAACCATCGCCTTCCGAACAGCAAGCAAAGACGCTATTCAATAGACACTGGATGGTCACACATCTCTCTCGCATATTCTCTATATATTCCGTGTGATGTCTGTCTTTTTTCAGTCTTTGAGACTTACATAAAGGACTAGACTTCGATCAGTCTGAAATGTCTGTAGTGCAGTCCATTGTCCCAAAATGGTGCAATTCATAGCAGTCCTAGAGTAGACTTAACCAAAATGTTAAATAAATGTATCGAAAACGATAAAGACTAAAAATAACTCTTTTGAGACCGCATTTCCAGTCCATAGTTCCAAAATGGTACAACTCGTAGCAGTCTAAGACTAAACAATTGGTACTTACCAAAATGGTACTTGTCAAAAATGACAAAGTTAAAATAAGGTACAATTCGCAGCAGTCACCGACTGGACCATTGAGACTTACCAAACTGCACGTGTCCATTGTACAAAAAGACGAAGACCAAAATTAAGTCTTTTAAGACTATGTGTAGGTCCATAGTCCTAAAGTTTGAAAATTAAACAATAATTAGTTTATACTTGTAAACTACACCCAATATTCGAATCATCCCTCAAACTAGAAAAGTTAATGTCTAGAGTATTGTAATGGATCTGATTTTTTAATTACTATAATTATTGTATTGTTGCTTTCGTCGTCTTGCGTGTTGGTTAATTTATGTACTTTTGTGACAAAGTTACTTACACTCTTGTTATTTTGTTTTGCAAATGGCATAATTTTGACAAATGAAATATTAATTACGGTTCTAGTTTTACTACTCAATTGGTGATTATTGCGAATGTATAATCCATGAAAAGAAAAATATCAATTGTTAATTAAAATTTCTTTGAATTTTCAGGGCACCCCAGATAAACGAATAACGTTCACAACACAACCGAATTCCGGATATGAGAGTAAAGTCGCTCAGGAACCACAAATAGTAGGTGCTCGATTAGTTGATGGTCCTACACCGTTAGAAGGTCGACTGCAGCTTTTCAATAAAGGAAAATGGAGATCTGTTTGCACAAATTCAAAAAAGTTTGTATTTTTGATACAATATAATATTTTAAATTATAAAATGATTTTATTTTAGCTGGACCATCGCTGACTACGAAACAACGTGTCGTCAAATGGGCTATAAAGGTGGCCGATTTTGGAATTGGATGGATCGAACACAATTCTTTGAGCCAAGACTACTGTACGAAGACCCAAAATGTCGTGGAGTTGAAGGTTCTTTATTTGAATGTGAATGGAAGAGCAAACAAGTTGGGTCAGGAGTCTGTGATTATCATAGTGACATAGGAATTCAGTGCCTGCCATTACTTGATGGAGTTTCACCTCATTGGAGAGGAATTAGATTCGAGAATGCTGAAGCGAAGGAAACGTTGTCGCACGACAACATTTTGTACGACATGATCTCATTGTCTGAACTCAGATATGTTAGTGTAATAAAAGCTGGAGCTGGGAGGAGACGATTAGCAACAGCTGCGATAGAAGTTCTCGGAGTGCCACCTATTTTAAACTATGTTGTTGTAGACCAATCTGCTTACACTGGAATTAATGTAACAAAGCATGATCATAAATTTATGTTTAAAGACGTTACTGTTACAAAAAGTAAAGGATTCGGGATTTTTATTAACTCCAGCTACGGATCAGCGTATTTAGACAAATGTTTGGTCAGCGAAAATGGTGCTGATGGTATTCGTTATTCTGGGCACGATTTAAGGGCATCTGAAAGGACAGATCGCAGTAAGATTTATGATATGTGTACATTCACAACAACAGCATGGCAAACATATCCTCTACTACTATCAGTTCAACAATCACCATTCACTCAAACGCAAAAGGAATGTTTAAGAGTTTTGTCAACTGAACCTGGTAATATTCTTACATTGCATTTTGTCTATTTTGAGGTTGCTCGAAACGAATCATCTAGAATAGAAGTGTATGATGGGATGTCTACAAATGATCGAGTGCTTGCTTCTTGGAGCGTTCGGAACTATACGAGGCCTCAAAGTGTCACCACCACTAGAGAGAAAATGTTTATTCGCTTTATTGCCGATCCAAGAAATGAAGTTTTAGCGCATTTAAGAATAACTTCAGGGATTAATAAAGCATATGATTTGAATGTTAGCAACAGTCAAGTGACGGACAATGGCGGACGTGGAATTGCAATAGATAACTTAAGGTCACAAATCCACGTACATTCTAGTGAAATTTCAAATAACGGACATGTTGCGGGTATTCATGTCACAAGTGGTGCTGGGGACGTTAATGTGACAAACTCGAAAATCAGTTTTAATCACGGAGATGGTATCAACATAACGTACTTTGGAGGAAATCGAAATATTTCGAAAAGTTTTATCAGTTCAAACCAGGGTTTTGGAGTTTCTGTTTGGCTGAATCAAACGACAAAAGATCGACAGGAGTTTGTTGCATTCAATGAAACAACAACTGTTGAATACAATCAAATCGTTAAAAATTTGGAGACTGGAGTATTGCATGGAAACTATTGTGGAGACTTTTGGGTTAATATAACTGGAAATTCATTTGACGATGCCCTATCAAATGGAATAGATATACAAACCTGTTGGTTCGGAGATCAAGGTGATAAGAAGCTCCATCTACAAATAGGCCACAATAATTTCGATAGAATGCGAAAAATTGGAGTAATAATTAGTCCAGCATTAAATATGGAAGGAAAAATAGAACATAATCACTTTAGAAGAGGAAAATACGGTTCTGTGTTAATTCGTAATGATCCTCTTGAAGAATTCCGACACCTACCAGCCAAAATATATGTGCAGCACAATCATTTCTTAAATAACAAAGGGATATACGTTGTTTCGCTAGGACTATCCTCCAATACAGATGGCAGCAGTGACCAATGGATTTTGTTCACAAGAAATTTTGTTCAGAAAAATAAGATTGAGGAACCGTTTGGTCCATTAGAAGAAGAAGGCGAAGGGATGGGAGGAGAAGGAAGATTGAACCCAAGATCGCGGGTTGCTGCTCCTGTTGTCATATCATCAAGTAATGTTGATGTTTTTAGAAATATAATTTCAAATCATGACTCAAAATATGAGGTTGGATCACAACTTGCTGACCAAAGTAAAGCCTTGAACGTAACCTTCAATTGGCTAGGGTACAAAGAGGAAAATAAGATATTTAATCGTCTATTTCATCGTAAAGATCGTTATGACTTAGCAAAAATAGAATACTTCCCATACTTGTTGCATCATTCAAATCCTGGAACGTTAACGATAGCTCAGTATGCAAACTTTGTTCCTGTATTTTATGACCAAGGAAGTGATCGAATTGGAGGAGAAGTTGATGGACAGGAGATTTTACCATCTGGAAGTTATGTTGTTGATCGTGACATCAACGTTAGACCTGGAGGAAAATTGATATTACACTCTGGAGTGACGTTAAATTTTGCCCCTAGTGTTGGTATGATGGTTACCGGCAAGTTAGAAGCTCGTGGTCGTGCTCCTGATGACATTCTTTTCACATTGAAAAGAGAGCCTGTGATGACAGACAACGATACAACGGAAGCGATTATGATGGACGTTGAGATCGCGACAGAAATTGAAAGTGAAGTAATTGTACAGCCTCCAACGGAACCTGAAGAGCCTAAAATTCCTGTACGATTATTAGGAGGACCAACTGATCATGAAGGTAGATTGCAAGTGTATATTAAGGGACGTTGGGGAACAGTTTGTGATTATGGATGGACAATTATAAACGCTGCTCTCGTCTGTCACCAACTAGGTCTTGCATTAAATCCTCTAGACTGGAGATTACAGAGAGCTGATGTTCCAGGAGCAGGAACGGCTGAAGATGTGCTTTTATCAAATATAAGGTGTACAGAGCATGATATTGACATTACACAATGTCGAGCGGAATACGCATCTAGAGGAGAATTTGAAAACTCCTGTAGTCACGATAATGATGTTGGAATAAGATGTTACGAAGGTGCTTGGGCAGGAATCCGTTTGGGCGTTCTGGCTGAAAGAGCTGATCTTCAGTACATTACAATTGAAAAAGCTGGTCTTTTTGATTATACAACAAACACTTTCAAACCTGCACTTCAAATAGACTTTGCCAGACATAATTTGGACAGTGTAAGAGTCGTTGAGAATCTTCAGGATGGACTTGGCGTTATCTATTCAGATGTTTTTGGAGGAAGTTCTGTGAACAATGTTAAAAATTCAGAGTTTGCTGCAAACAGAGGAAATGGAATTAGTATTAAACAATTAGGATTGAAAGTTCATGGCAGTATTATTAAAGATAATCGAGGATCAGGAATTATACATGATCCTGTGATTTCAGCATTAGAGCAACGAGAGATTTCAGGGTGGTTTCACATGGTACCTGATTTCAACATAGATGATTCAGATTTTCGTCCTATCATTCTTCCAGGAGACACCAAAAATATCGATGTTGATCAGTGGCAGATTAAACATGTCATCACAATTCCGATAAAAGAAGAAAATATTGAAAAAACGATAATAGTTAAGTGTCAACCTGGGTACGTTATCGGAATTCAATTACTAAATCCGATTGAAAACAGATCCACAGAAGACGTATGGATTTATGATTCTGTTTCAGGTAATCTTAATTCTGATATTTGGCAAGTAAAACGAGATTTGTCAGTTTTTCCATTAACAACAAGCAGCTATGGCGCTATTTTCAAGTATAAAAGTGGCTTGAATGCTTTGGGAGGTGCTGTGATAGTTTTAAGCACGATACCAGCCCCAATTCAAAATGTTTACAACAAAATTGTTCGTGGTCCTGTTCCAACATTACAAATTACTTCAACAAAGATTCAAAGAAATTTCAGGGGATTAACAGCGTCCTACTACAATCGATACCTTGGAGAGAAAAGTGAGCATTATCTACGAAAAGCGAACGAGTCAATGAAAATAATGAACTGTGAAATAAGCCATAATCGAGAAGAAGCATTATTTATCCACTCACCATTTTGGGATGTCCATGAAAGCAATATTTCTGAAATAACGATACACATCAACAGCTCAATAGTTCGAGATAACGGTCGTGGAATTCGGCAGTTCTCAAAAGATTTACGATCTTCAAACAATTTGTTCCACTACGTTCTGCAAGATACAACGATTGAAGGTAATCTCCAAGGAGGTTTGGAGTTAAGTCTACCTTACGTTTGGCAGTACAACGAGAATTTTACACATTCTATTTTCCTCGGAAATGACACTTGGGTACGGAACCAAAAATTCGGTATTTTAATCGATGGCCATTTTGCAGCTGTAAATATTTCTGGGAACATTTTCTCCGACAATTTATGCGCTAACGGGTTGATTGGATTCAAGGGTATGGAAAAGAAGCTTAAAATAGATAATAACAGAATCACGAAAAACTCCGGAAAATATATGGTTGAGTTCAGATCGGACAGTCAGAGCGAGATTTTGGGAGAAGTTCATGCGATCTTCGCGTACAACGACATTCGGAATAACAATAAAATACCGGCTACCAGATCAGACATGCGGGCTTTTATTCGAGGTGATCGTGGAAATTCAAAAGATCCAACATGCGTTATTGGGTTCGGAGGTATTCAGAAGATAAAAATATACAGGAACTTGATTGCGAACAACGAACAAGACTACGATTTAATAGCTGGAATAAAATCTGCGAGATTGAAGAACTTTGTGGATGTTCGAGAGAATTGGTGGGGATCCGGAGAAGTTGATCATATTCGGACTAGAATTTTTGATTTTGATGATTGGAACAATCACGCTGAAGCACAATTTAAACCATTTTTGATTGAAGATAGTATTGATGGCAGCACTTCAATTTCATTTAACGAGAAAAGGGTTGTGGATATTGATAATTTGGGAGGACGATTGTTTGAGGATTTGACAATACATCGAAAAGATGTTCCATATGTTATCAGAGCTGATATAACAGTCATGCCTGGGGTCACCTTAAATATTTACCCTGGAGTCATAATGGAGTTTGCACCAAATGTCGGGATTTTAGTTCTGGGGACTTTGATCGCGAAAGGATCAAGAGATGCAGAGATTCTTATGAAACCAATAGCAAATGCGATGCAAGAAATAAATCGTGTTGAAAGAGCTGTTGAGAATATGGTGGTACATGACTCAATTCGTTTGTGCACAAACAGGAATTGTTCTTATGATGAGAATGAAGTCGATAGAAAACATGATGGATTTTTGGAATATTACAATCATACAACACTGCAATGGATCCCGATTTGCGATCGTAGATTTACCGAACGAAATGCTCAAGTTGTTTGTCGAGAGCTAGGATTTGATCCTTTGGATGTTTTCTTTGGGCATGATCGCCGTATCGAGTTTCATACGAATTCGTTAACGAGAATTTGGTCATGGGTAGAACCGATGGAGTGTCATGGAGATGAGTTGAGGTTAGAAGAGTGTCCAGAAAGATTGAATGGACAGCTATATGGAAGAAGACATGACTGTAAATGGGATTCTGATTTTGTTTTCGTCAGCTGTAATGGAGAAATCGATAACAGAGCTTATTGGGGAGGTGTTAGGTTTGCAAACCCTGATTTTGAAATGAATTTGTACGAGCATAGAATCCACGATAGTCGAACGCATGAGACCCAGCAACAAAAAGAAAGTGTTATGGAGTTCGTTAGACTTGAAAGGGCTGGAATACTACATAGGGAAAAATCTCCGGCATTACAAGCGATCACCAAAAATCCAAGAGTCAGCTTTGTTACAATAAAAGATGGTGCTCATCATGGAGTTAATCTGGTTTCACCAAGTGATACAATCCACATGAACTACTTGAAGATTGATAATGTACTAGGACAAGGGATCAACGCCATTTCATTGACTGGAGAAGGTAGGGAAAGTGATGAATCAAGCTTTTCTCCACTAAAAAACTTGGATCTACCTTACCATTTGTTCTCTATGATTGATATTTGTGATACTAATAAGGAAATCACGCTTGAGGAACGTGTTTTGGTGTACTACAAATACGACAACAATCCTGTAAATTGTGTCAAAATATTTAAGAGTGCCTATAGAGTCAAACCTCTAGGATTCAGATTGTTACAATCTAACTTATTCAACCACTCCAAGGAGTATGGACGTCGTGATGCAATTCATTTATTGGATGGAGACATTTACAATATTTCAGCGCGTTCAATTGGAGTTGTGGAAGCTGATTCTGGTAATCAAAAGAGACTGTTTAGAACAATTGAGCCTGCTTTAAGTGTTCGATTAATCGCGAGTGGAGCTCCTGCTAGACATGGATTTATTGCTGAAGTTATCACGCTCCCGATATCTGCTATTGGATTTAGTAAGTTAAAATATAAATATATCAAACTAGCTTTTTAACTATTTATAATTATAGATCGTGATGCACAGCATAACATTACCAACTCTGAAGTCAGTGGTAGTGTTGGTGGGGCTTTAACGTACCACACAGCAGGAGAAGTATCGGCAACATTAACTCTTGAAAGGAACAGGTTTATGGGAAATTGTCGGCAGCTCTATGGAAACTTTTCAACCTGTGAATCAGCGGTTAGAGTTGATGTTCAAAATATGCGGTCACTGTACTTTAGGGTAAGTTTTTATGAATGTAAATTAGAATATTCTTTAAAACAATTTTTTACAGAATAATTTGATACAACAAAATCAAGGAGGTTTATCAATCCGCGCTGATTCTCGCGGTTCTGCAACATCTTTAAGAGCCTGGGTACACCATAATTTGTTTGTTCAAAATAAAAATCGTCCGTCTTTGTATATTGAAGGGAGACAATCTTCGCCGTACCAAGAGATTACTCTACACAACAATTATTTCACCCAGAACGATGCAGCTTTCGAGGATGTTATTGTTTTGCGACAAGTCGTTTCAAATTTCAGCTACAACTACGTGCACAGTAATAAGGGTGGGAGAGTCATTGAAATTTCAGGATTTGATAAAGTTCGACTTCCAATTTATCAAACGACTTCACATAATGGATTTTATGAGTACGTAACTTCAATTGGCCACAATCTTGTTTTATAATAATTTTATTTTAGTAATGTGGCCACCGATTGGCATGGGCGTGCAACTATTGTAGCGGGAACTGCTGGACAGCATTACGTGGATAATATATTTGCAAATCCTCAGAATGATTATGAAATGATTACTGTAAACAGATCGATGTAAGTATGCACTGAACACTAGTTAAAGCATGAAATATTTTTTATTATGATCTAAGATCTTTTTGAAATAAGACTACAGAACTCGTAGACAAGTATTCTATTGTCTTGGCAAAATACTCATTTATTATTAGACCGTAGGCTAGGGTGATTCAAAAAAGATCTACTTTCGGATTTCTTAGTTCCTTACCGTTAAAAACTTTTGTTGAGGCCTTGAAATAATTGGATAAAAATTTGGGAACAATAGGCTGGGTTTCAAGGGTTTCTAATGGTCAAAACCATCTAAATCCTAGTTTTGGACTACTGTTTAACTTTGCAAGATTAGATATTTCTCGGATAATCATTGGAAAGACCTATATAGGGTGTCGTATGGAATGTACTAATCGTCCCCCGCTTCCAATGACCCTTACAACCCAACCCATTGAGCCCAAGTTTTTATATAATTATTTTTACAATTGGAACTCGAAAGTAGCTCATTTAGGACCACTCTATTGTAGACTTCATGGGTGTAAAACTGGATACGTTAAATTATTAGTACGACTAATTGTGATCTCCTTATTAGCATTAACGAATTACCATACTATATATTACTGAATATGTATCAAATCCAATCAATTATACAGCTTTTCTTTTGGCCAAATTATGTTTAGGTAAAAACGTAGTATTAATCAATATTCAAAATTTAGCTTAATTATTCTATTTCTAACAAATTTATCATAATTTTTTGCATGTTTATTCTCTGCTCATTTGCAAACGCAGATTTGAGTTCCAGTTTTGGAATAGGTAATTATACTTTCATTAATTATTTGGGAAAAGTTTACAATGATATAATAATTAGGGTCATAAATAATGTTATATTAACGTCTATTTTGTATTACTAACAGTACTGTAGATGTTTGGAAAACAAAAATCGACGCAACTGATAATTACTGGAGCTACAACGAGACATTGGCTGTTGGATCGCGGATTCGAGATCGTTCCGATGATCCTCAACTGCTAGAAGTGCAATATCTTCCTTTCCACATGAACAATTTGACCGTTTTGGATGGAAAATGTCCACCAGGATGGACTTTATTAATCGACACTTGTTACATGTATGTTGGAGCCCCAATGACATTCCACGAGGCACGAGATTTTTGTAGATCAGACAACGCTTCTCTTCCTTTCACTCATGGAGACACGACTAGCTTGTGGTTCTACCTGCAAGGACAAACAAAGCATTTGAGGAATGCTGAAAAAGTTTGGATTCAAGACCTGAATTTCATTGAACGTTGCACATCATTTACTTATAGAAGTGTTGAGATTGAAGAGTGTCTAGACAAGAACGCATTTTTATGTGAAATAGATCCAAAGGTATAGAAGATACTAATATTGATTATTAATATTCTTTAATACTATGTTTATTTTAGGTTGAAATAGATCCACTGTTTTGGACAGCAGATATTGTGACAATAAGCGTTATCAGTGCCTTTTGTATAACCTTATTCTTGTTGTGTATCTTTTCAATTTGTTGGTTAAGCAAATCTAGGACGAGACACGTGCAAAGGCTTGAAAGACGTAACAGTATTAGGCAGAGTATGAGAAGTTTGAACAGTATTGATCCGCAAGGGTCGATAAGAAGAAGGAATTTTGTGAGTAGCTTTTAAGAACAATGTTTAAGCGAATATAACTAATTTCAAAATTATAGGTTTTGAATCGTTCAACTGATACTTTGAAATCAACAACAACAGACTACAAAAAAATGGCATCAAACGGATCCATCGACTCCATGGATAAAAGTGTCTTGAGCTCTGAAACTGACTTTGATATGTACGATCAGAAAACTGGAAACGACTATTCCAATCAACTTAAAAGTAATATGGGATACCACGAAGCTGTTAACCCTAAATATAATGGAAATGGTGAGTATGTCATTCAACCACAACAGCATTCAAACGAAGGTAGTCCAACAAAAACGAAAGTTTACGGACTACCAGACTACAGTTCGCATGGAGGTAGTGAAGCATTTGAATTAGCGTATAGAAACGAAGGATTTAAAGATAACTCGACTACTTATTCGGGAGTAACGCGCAACAATTCTGTTAGCACAAACATTAATGAGGATACCCCAATTATGCACAGCCAAATTGAAGATGATGTTGGTTCTGATTACTATGGGAACTCAAGCACTCTGCCAATGCGTGCTCGAGGAGACAATTTGTCATTCTTAAATGAGCTGAAACATCGACTTCCAGAATACGAACCACTGCCAAAATCAACCTCACAGCACAGTAGTTTCCTCCCAGCTCCTCCGGAACCACCTCCATCTACAAATACCACAAACTTGTCATCTAGTACCTTATCATATGGTCAGAAAATAGATCGACTTAAATTCACCCCACCATTAGAAGCAAACATGTATCATCAGCCTTCAGTACAAACAAGAAGGCCCGACGCATTCCAAACGCCACAACAACCTATCGACGTGCGACGGCCTGAGTCGTACATGAAGGCTGTGAAAAAGTACGCGACACCTGGAAGGGAACGTGAGTCGATAATTCCTCCAATCACAGAAAGTGTAAGCAGGCGACCAAAAACTGTTTACGAAGCGTCCGGAGACCAACAACTCACCCCACCCTTACCTGTAAGATCGCAATATTCACGCTCGAAATCCGAAGCGCTTTTAGAGACAAATTTCGATGGAGACATTCCAACTCCGACCATACTAACGCAGGATAGTCGAAGTTATTCACAACCACTAGAGACTGCTATGTAAATATTAAAAATATAGTAAAACGAGCAAATAATATAAAATCGAATATATAAGTATATAGCTAGAAAAATTGAGCTTTTATCGAGAAAAGAAGCTTTGTGAAATGTACATTTGTAGGGTTTTACATATTGTATAGTAGAGTTATATGCGATGGTGCTAAAGTTTATTGCTTTTTATACACAACCGACACCATGCAACTTTTTACCAGTATTAGTTTGAAAAAAAAGAACAAGACAATCTTTTTTAATTATATAATAAAAGTAATTATAATAATGGCCATTTGAAAATAATCAAATTGTATTTATAAACATGGTAATAATGATATTGATTGCAGCCTTTTTGGTGGCCTTGATATTGCTTTTTTGAGTATTGCAGGAAATTTTATTATTTATAACATGGAGATTTATTTGCTTGGTAGATTATATGCGGCTATTTACTAACATTCCAATCAATGTAGCGCCTATCAGTAAAACAATTGATATTTACTAACGGCTAGATTTTAGATAGCTTTTGTTGGGGATAGTAATTCCAATAGCTCAGGCTGTTGATTAGGGATGGTTGAAAAAAAAAAGATTTTCTCAAATTTAGATAACCCTGGGGTGGGAAAACTTGGGCAAAATTTGCAACATAACTTTACATCATGCCAACGTAGTTTTTGATATTTTATATCAATGGGCGTCGGAGTTCAAGATATAGTCCAGAATTACAGTGCCGTCTTAAGGTATTTGGAGGCCCTTGTCCCAATGTATTTAGGAGGGCCTTTTCGGAATTTTATTTTCTATTTGTGATTATTTAAATTCAATTTGTGAGGTTAGGCCCCAAATAAATAATGCATTATTTTAATTTAAAG